>LR749629.1:1382990-1430490 GCA_902729485.2 Mus minutoides | reverse complement strand
CTTCTGCCCCATCCATCTCTAGCAACACAACTTTTCAAACAAATATCTCAGATTTACAAAAAAACACAAAGTAACACAAAAGCAACAACCAAAACCAACCAACCAACCAACCAACCAACCAACCAACCAACCAACCAACCCATCTTAAATGAGCAGATCTTTACCTATTTGCCAATCCCAAGGTACCTTTAACAGCTCCTTGTGTTCCATGATGGCTCTGTAGAGTCAAAGAAAACGGGCAAGACAATCATGCACATTATTTCTTTTTTTTCCCTGTTATTTACCATATTTACACAACTATTAAAGCAATCAATTGAACTTTAAAAATGAATTGACCCCTGCAGAGATAGCCTGAGGTCTCTCCCTGAAAGGTCTTGCTAAATATGGCCAGCAGCAATAAAGGTCTGGGAGAAGTTAAACCTCACTGTCCTCAACCAAACAGACTTTTAGGGATCAGTTTCTTTTTGTTCATGTGCTTTAGAGAAGCAAATAGTAAGGTTCAGAAAATTCCATGCTTACAGAATTGATCAATTTACTCACTAACCCTTTAATAAGCAGTGGTTCTCAGAGTTACATCGGCATCTGTGTCTCACAGGCATTTGGAGTGTTAAGCAACTGTCTCTGGGGCCTCCTAGACCTTGGAGAGCTTAGGGAGGTGCAATGCTGGTGACCAATCCTTGGGTGATGGCAGTGTTGCTGGTCCAAAGTCTGAACTCTGAGAATCTCTCTGAAGAGAGAGGCAGAGTAGGAGGTGAGGTTGGCACCATTTTAACTACTCTGCCAGCAAGTGTTTGAGTCCAGTACACACTCAATATATCTCGTTCACAACACAAAGCACTTATTTTGGCAGGGGTGCATCCACAGAGCTCCTTTAGCTATGATAGATTATGACCAAGCAAAAGAGCAGTGAATCACTGGGTATATATTTTGGACCCAATCATAATAATAGCACATAAAATAAACTATCTATCTGTAAAATGTTGGCCAAGAGTGGTTGATCTAAACAATCCTTTTCCCTCTCACAAACATGAATCAGCAAATCTAGGAGCTTTACAACACCATTACATATTTATAATGAACCTCAAATAAATGCCCAGCTTTCCCATTTCTACATCTTGCCTGCTAGAGAGTTTACACCAGTATTTCAGGGCACTTAGATTTTGAGAAATGTGCTGGGAACATCCAATACACAAAATGTGATATCAGGTGTTAACAAATTTTTTTCCTCCAAAATTTTTCATTGTAATTTCTGACAACAAACCTGTATAATTGCAAACAGTTTGTTTCATAGAAAGGAATTTCATGGAATAATAATTGCTCATTTAGAGAAACTAGACTTCAGTCCTCACATGAATTAAAAGTGCTCCTTACTAGTAGAAAGTATTCTTCACCTACAATAAATTCTGAGAGACTAGATAATGCATTAAGAAATGGATTTTGCTCCAATTTTGGAAATAGTGAAAATCTGATGCAGTTTCCTTTTTGACATTTAGTGAATCTCAGTTTTATACATCCCTGCCTTTTTAAAAAGAAGAGAATGTTAAATTCTGATAGTTGAATTTGAAATATGGTTCATTCTTGTAAACCCGTAAGCAATGAAGAACACATATAAAAGGGTAATTTTATTGTTAAATATTGTTTCATTTGATTTCATGTGTATGGATGTTTGTCTGCATGTATATCTCTGCATCACATATATGCCTTGAGACCAGAAGAGGGCATCAGATCCCCTAGGAGTAGAGTTGTGAAGGATTGTGAGCTCTCATATGGGTGCTGAGTATTGAACCCTGGTCCTCTGGAAGAGCAAGCCAGTATTTTAAACTGCTGAGCCATGTCTCCAGTAAAACTCCAATTTTAAAATAGAAATTTCTTAGCGGCTGTCACACTAATAAGGAAACATACCCCACTAGAAGTGTATCAAATCATAGCATTTGTCCTTTGCTTGTAACGTCTTTTAAATTATAGCCTACTCCCTGGGAGAAAGCATAAACTTTTAATTATCTCCTGAAAATCATCTTCAAAACCTATGAAATGTTTTATAATAATCTATAGTGTAATTATTTAGTTTGGAAGTAATTTATTAATAAGGATATAGTTTATAGATTTAATAAGATCTTTGGGTGGAAGTTTAGTGATTGCTTTTCTGCCTTGGTTTTTACAATTTAAGGCCAAAAATTGTAAAAATACAATCCACTTCTTACAGCTGTTATGTTCCTTGTTATTCTTACTCACAATTGAATTCCACTGAAAAATGCACCAAAGAGACCAATCATTCCCAGGAACTCCACACGGCTCAGTGTTCGGATGATGGATTCTTCCCAGACATTTGAGATACCATACAGTGTGGCTCCTCCTAAGACCAGAAGGTCTCCTACTAGCTTATTTTCTCCTAGGAAACAAAAAAAGCAGATGGAGACTCAGAAACATTTCTTCACAAGAATCTGGCACCAGAAAAAGTAGCTTCTTTTTTTTTTTTTTTCTATTTTTTTCTGACACTTTCATAGGAAGCAATTTACAACCAAAATCACCATAAAGATTTTTAAAATGTGTTTTCTAGATGTGCTGGGATATAAAAAGCTACCTATATTCATAAAACTGGGAGTTTCCTCTAAGAATGAAGTTTTCTTCAGCTTGATTCTCTTCAATGCCCACGTCTCTGTCTAGGAATGTTTCTGCAAATTTACACTAATATGTATGCATACTATTTTTTGTTTCAGGGCATTTTTTTTGCTGTTTGGTGAATATGTTATAAACCCAACAGTCATTTTCTACCCTTTTCTATGCAGAGAGAGAAGGCATGACAGTAGTCAACACTATGTTTTTGACCATGGGCAAAATGTGCACAAGGAGGCCAGGCAGTGGTGGTGCATGCCTTTAATCCCAGCACTTGGGAGGCAGAGGCAGGCGGATTTCTGAGTTCAAGGCCAGCCTGGTCTACTTAGTGAGTTCCAGGACAGCCAGGGCTACACAGAGAAACCCTGTCTCAAAAAACAAAGACAAAAACAAAAACAAAAACAAATAAATAAAGAAAAAAATTTTAAAGTTCACAAGGGGACTTGCAGAGTTTATACAAGTTTTACTTCCCTGAAACAACTTCAGAATGAAAAAAATCATATAATATAATATCTAAAATATATATGAATATTATATTTAATTTATATATTGTATAAATATTAATGTATAAATATTTAAATTCACCCTATTAATAATTTCTCTTTTTCAAACAAAAACACAAAAAATGAAATCCCCATCAAAATTTTAACACAATGTTTTATAAACCTTAAAAGAGCAATTCTCAACTTCATATGGAAAAAAAAAAACCAGGATAGACAAAACAATTCTCAACAATAAAAAACTTCAGGAGGAATCATCATCCCTGACCTCAAGCTGTACTATAGAGCAATAGTGATAAAAACTTCATGGTACTGGTACAGAGACAGACAGGTTAATCAATGTAATTGAATCGAAGACCCAGAAATAAACTGACAGACCTTTGGACACTTGATTTTTGATAAAGAAGCCAAAACCATACAATGCAGAAAAAAGCATCTTCAACAAATGGTACTGGTCTAACTAGATGTCTACATGTAGAAGAGTGAAAATGGATCCATATTTATCACTCTGCATAAAACTGAAGTCTAAGTGAATGAAGGACCTCAACATAAAACTGGTGTGATAGTTTGTTTATGCTTAACCCAGGGAAGGGCACTAATAGGAGGTGTGGCCTTGTTGACATAGGTGTGTCATTGTGGGCATGGGCTTTAAGACTCTTGTCCTAGCTGCCTAGAAGCCAGTCTTCTAGCAGCCTTCAGTTGAAGATGTAAAACTTTCAGCTCCTTCTGTACCATGCCTGCCTGGATACTGCCTTGCTCATTCCTTCATAATGGACTGAACCACTGAACCTGTAAACCAGCTCCAATTAAATGTTGTCCTTATTAAGAGTTGCCTTAGTCATGGTGTCTATTCACAACAGTAAAACCCAAACCAAAACAACCAGATACACTAAATCTCATAGAAAAGAAAGTGGGAAATACTGTTGAATGCATTGGAAGAGGAAACAACTTCCTGAATAGAACACCAATGGCTCAGGCTCTAAGATTAACAATTGATAACAAGACTTCATGAAACTGCACAGTTTCTATAAGGTAAAGGATAGTGTCAATAGAACAAATTGTCAGCCTACTAATTTTGAAAGGATCTTCACCAATCCTACATCTAATAGAGTGTTAATAACCAAAAATTTCAAAGAACTTAAGAAGTTAGACAGTGATAAGTGACACAGTTTCTGGGACAGAAGTGACACAGCATTTGGGACAGACACCCCCCCCCCTTCAGGCTCCAGACATCCGGGAACCTTCCCCGCCAGAGGAGAGGTGGTCGATCAGGGCTCTGACCCCACAGAGCAGGGCTCTGACCCCACAGAGCAGGTAAGGGAGCCATCTTGTCTCCCGAGTCCCTCTGAGACCAGTCTGCGCAGGTGAGAGTGCGGTCTGCAAAAGCAACACAGCTTCTGGGACAGGGAGAAGAGACACAGATTCTGGGACAGGCTCTGTTTTGGGCTATAGACATCCGGCACCTTCCCCTCCAGAGGAGATATGGCCACTCAGGAGGGCTGTGACCCCCCAGAGCAGGTGAGGAACCCATCTTGTCTTCCAGGTCCCTCTGAGACCAGTCTGTGCAGATGAACGCACAGACTGCAGAGGCAACCCATCTTCTGGGACAGGCCCTGTTTCTGTACTTCATCTTTAGCCAGGAGTTGGGTCTGAATGCCAGACCTCTGTGCACCTTCCCTGCAAGAGGAGAACTTGCCTGAAGAAAGTACTCTGACCACTGAGACTCAGAAGAGAGCTGGACTCCCATAACAGCTGACAGAGGCTAACATAATCACAGGAGGAACAGGTCCATCCAGACACAACTATAGCAACTAACAACAGAGATTAACAGATGGCTAAGGCAAACATAAGAATCATACCAACAGAAACCAAGACCCCCTCACCATCATCAGAACCCAGCACTCCTACCTTAGCCAGTCCTGGAGACCCCAACACAACCAAAAAGTAAGATTCAGATTCAAAATCTTATCTCATGATGCTGCTACCTTAAGAAGGGCATTAATAACTCACTTAAAGAAATACAGGAGAACACTGCTAAACAAGTAGAAGTACTTATAGAACCACAGTAAAACATTGCTAAGCAGGTAGAAGTCCTTAAAGAGGAAACACAAAAATCCCTTAAAGAATTACAGGAAAATACAACCAAACAGGTGATGGAATTGCACAAAACCATCCAAGACCTAAAAAGGGAAGTAGAAACAATAAAGAAAACCCAAAGTGAGACAACTCTGGAGATAGAAACACTAGAAAAGAAATCAGGAGCATCAGCAACAGAATACAAGAGATGGGAGAGAGAATCTCAGGTACAAAAGATTCCATAGAGAACATGGGCACAACAATCAAAGAAAATGCAAAATGCAAAAAGATCCTAACTCAAAACATCCAGGAAATCCAGGACATAATGAGAAGACCAAACCTATGGATTATAATAGGGGTAGATGAGAATTAAGATTTTTAACTAAAAGGACCAGAAAATATCTTCAACAAAATTAAAGAACAAAAATTCCCAAACCTAAGAAAGGAGATGCCCATGAAGATACAAGAAGCCTACAGAACTCCAAATAGACTGGATCAGAAAAGAAATTCCTCCCGACACTTAATAATCAGAACAACAAATGTACTAAATAAAGACAGAATATTAAAAGGAGTAAGGGAAAAAGGTCAAATAAGATATAAAGGCATGGCTATTAGAATTACACCAGACTTCTCACAAGAGACTATGAAAGCCAGAAGATCCTGTACAGATGTTATATAGACCCTAAGAGAACACAAATGCCAGCCCAGGATGCTATACCCAGCAAAAATTTCCATTACCATAGATGGAGAAACCAAAGTATTCCATGACAAAACCAAATTCACACAATATCTTTCCATGAATCCAGCCCTTCAAAGGATAATAACAGGAAAACACCAACACAAGGATGGAAACTACACCCTAGAAAAAGCAAGAAAGTAATCCTTCAACAAGCCTAAAAGAAGACAGCCACAAGAACAGACTCCCACTCTAACAACAAAAATAAAAGAAAGCAACAATTACTTTTCTTTAATTTCTCTTAACATGAATGGACTCAATTCCCCAATAAAAAGACATAGACTAATAGACAGGCTACACAAACAAGACCCAACATTTTGCTGCTTACAGGAAACTCACCTCAGGAAAAAAGACAGACACTACCTCAGAGTAAAAGTCTGGAAACAATTTTCCAAGCAAATGGTCCGAAGAAACAAGTTGGAGTAGCCATTCAAATATCAAATAAAATTGACTTTCAACCCGAAGTCATCAAAAGAGACAAGGTGGAGCACTTCATACTCATCAAAGATAAAAATCTACCAAGATGAACTCTCAATTCTGAAATCTATACTCCAAATGCAAAAGCAGCCGCATTCATTAAAGAAACTTTAGTAAAGCTCAAAGCACATATTGCACCTCATAAAATAATAGTGGGAGACTATAACACCCCACTCTCACCAATGGACAGATCCTGGAAACAGAAACTAAACAGAGACACATGGACACTAACAAAAGTTATGAAACAAATGGATTTAATAGATATCTACACATATTTTATCCTAAAACAAAAGGCTATACCTTCTTTTCAGCACCACATGGTACCTCCTACAAAATTGACCATATAATCAGTCACAAAATGGGCCTCAGCAGATAGAAAAATATTGAGATGGAGTGAGGGTACTGGGTGGGAAAGGGGATGGGGAAGAAAATGGGTGGTTAGGGATTAGGTGTGGAGAAGGACAGGAGATTTGTCCAGATGGCCATGAAAATGAATGGAAATCTGCAACTGACAGGGGTGAGGAGGTTGGAGGCATCTTCAGGACAAGACAGAGGCCTAGAATCAATGGGGGTGACCTTATCTGAGACTCACAACATAGGGGATATGGAACCTGAAGAAGCCACCTCCTGTAGCCTGGAAGGAACCTTAGTAGATCAATAGAGACACACCCAACTCACCCACAAAACTTTCAACCCCAAATTTATCCTGTGTACAAGAAATGCAGGAACTGATGGAACAGCCACTGAGGATATGACCAAGCAATAACTGACCCAACTTGAGACCCATCCCATGGGCAAGCACCAGTTGCTGACTCAGACAGATACAGATGCCCACAGCCAAACAGTGGATGGAGCTTGGGAACCCTTATGGGAAAACAGGAGGAAAGATTTAAGGCCCAGAAGGGAATAGGGAGTCCACAGGAAGACCAACAGAGTTAACTAACCTGACCCCTTGGGGGCTCTCAGAGTCTGAAACCATCAACCAAAGAACATACATCCACTGGACCTATGCCTCCCTGTACATATGTAGTAGATATGCAGCTTGGTCTTCATGTGGGTCCTGAACAACTGGAGCGGGGGCTATCCCAGAAGCTACTGCTGGTCTGTGGAATGTTCTTCTAGCTGTGCTGCCTTGTCTGGCCTCAGTGGGAGAGGATTTGCCTAGCCTTGCAGAGACTTGACGTGCCAGAGAAGGGGAATACCCAGAGGGGACACCACTGGCTCAGAGGAGAAGGGGAGGGGGACATGGAAAGGCTTGTGGGAGGAGCTGACAGGGAGAGAGGGCAGTAAGGATGTTGTGAAGTAAAAAATAAATTAAAAAAGAATGAAAAATATATAAAATATGATATATAAATATGCATGTACATAAATTTAATTTATATGTTTGATATATAAACATAAATTCACCATATGATTAGTAATTTCTCTTTTTCAAATTAAAGACACGTTTTTTCAAACTTGGTTTGAGTTGGTTCTGTCCAATTTTTGAGTTTATGTCCAAATTTTTAATAAATACATTATCCTATAGTTTGGCAACCTCCTCCCGCTTCAGGCAGTATACATAGAAGAAAGAGTGAAAATAAGCAGTGTGATCAGTTTCACTGGTGAACCCTCTACTCTAGGGGCTTCTGGCTCTGTGCACTGGGTGCTAGGCAGCTACCTGCTCTGCAAACATACAGCTCTGGGAGAGGAGAGGAGGATGGGATGTGTGTTCACTACAACAGTGCTCTTCAGGAAGAGACTCGTCTAGAAAGTCTTTGAGTGCTGAGGTCATCTGAACTTGTAAAACTATAGAAGCAGGCAGTCACAACTCATTGGGGAGCATAGAACATCCTATAGATAGAAGATTCACATGAATGGAAGCAGAGTTGGCATGGACTTCTCTGTTTGGTTAACTCAGATTACATTTCTATGCTAAATGGCATCACCCTTTCCCTGGCAACTTCCTATACCTGTTAAGGAATGGAGGGAGAGAGAGGAAGGGACTCGGAAAGACAACAGCTTGTTGGACTTACTCTCAAGGGAAGAAAACTGAGGACATGAATTTGGGAAGGCTGCAAGATTTCTTTGAGTCTTTGGGGAGCTGCCATCACTATCAGCAGATGAGCAGGAACTTAATGAAGCCCTAATGAGAAAGGAGACTTAAGGGGAGGTCCCTGAGCACCCCTGTTAGAGAAATGAAGGTTGCCGTGACAGGAAATCTTCAGCAACTGGTTAATCTTTATGTGTCAGCTATGGGAGTATGAAAATGTTTGAACTTGACATGGTCCACACCTAAAATTCTAAAGCATATCTTTTAGTTGCTTTTCATTTCAGAAACATTTCAGGATCTTGTCATTACAGGAAGTCATTGTTACGAATATCAATTATTGTTGTAGTAGTGAAATACAAAAGGGCTTCTTAATAGAACACTTAGCAAAATTAATTTTATGTGAATGGATTCAGAAAAATGAAGTCATAATGAAATATCTTAGCAGGATGAAAGGAGCATCAGCCTATTTTATTAAACTCCTAAAAGGTGGACACTGCATTTAGTGAATAGTCTTCCTCAGTTGTTTATCTTTTAAGACTTAATTTTATCCATGTGAACACATGGACGGCACATCCAGCAACCAGGGTTACAGGAAGTTGTAAGATGCCAAATGTGCATGTTGAGAATCAAACTCAGGTCCTCTGAAAAATAAACAAGCAGAGCCCCCACCCCCTTTTTTACAGTTATGGCTAGTCTTTAGGATGGCCCACTAAAAGAAATGTTTTTATCAGTACTTTAAAATCTTCATTTATTTAATGCTAACTTTTAATAATAATATAATTGTATATAATTTCAAGTTCAGAAATATTTTGAAGTTATTAATAAAATATTACATATTATTTATTATTATTTACTAGTAATTCTATTAATCAGTTTTTAAGTTACTTTCAAGTTATTTTTATAGCATGGGCTACAGTCTGGATCCTAACTATTCCTGAAAGCCAATGTGTGAAGACTTATAATTTAGACAGGAAGTGGAACTACTAGGAGATAGCACCTATCAGACAGATTTAAGTCTTCTGGAGTGTGCCCTTAAAGAGGATATTAAGACACAGTCCCTTCCTCCTCCTGATCCTCTTCCTCCTCTTTTCTCCTTTTCCTTCTTCTCCTTCTCCTTCTCTTCCTCCTCTTTTCTCCTTCTCCTTCTCCTTCTCCTACTCTTTCTCCTTCTTCTTCTTCTTCTCCTTCTCCTTCTCTTCCTCCTCCTCCTCCTTTTTTTTTTTCTGTTTCTTGCACGCCATGAAAGGAACAGTTCCCTTCTGCTATGTATTTCCAACATGATGTACTGTGATATACTATTTTAAATTCCCAGCGAATGTCTAAATAAATTGTCTAGCATAAAATGTCTGGGTCCATCACATGGCAAAATTTTGAATATTGATAGTTTTTGATTCAGGTAGAGTAGAATAAATCATTCCTGCAATGAGCTACAGGGTCTTCCTTGTATTTTATTTAGTTTATCTTAAATTATTATCATAACAAGAATAAAATAGCACATAGGAAATATTTAGCATAAAATGTCTCACTACTTGTTCATAGATGATGTTTTTAAAAGGCATTAGATTCAGTCTTTGTGAGCCTATCTGTTGGACATTTTTTACTCTGGGCTGCTACTGGTTTCATAACTGCTTTCCAATTATTTCAATTAGCTTTCAGTATTATATTTTTAACAGGCAGAAATATTTTTAAACAAACATTTGTTATGTGAGTTACTAGAAGAAGAGCCAAGTTTCTCTAAAAATCATTGCACTGGAACTAATTCAAGAACCAGTTTTCCTATTTGGAAGTATTAGAAGACTGCTAGGTCCCTTGATGAAAATGTACCCATTCCTTCAAATACATTGGCATTTTAGATAGTGGACCAACTGGGTTGTTTTCATGGGACTCAATTTTAACTTTAAAGTCTCATGTCAGACCAATCCACCATCCTGGGCAATTTAGGATGGTCATTTACTTTAAGTAACTATTTTAAAAACACCTTCAAATAAACAAGATGCAATTATAGAAAAGTAAGAACTGTGTGGAACAGAAAAAATTGCAAAGATTTTACATTTGAGTGACACAGTTTACCTTGATTTTTGAGAATGAAACACGAGAATTTTTTCAGTGTTATTAAACTATAATGAGCTAATTGATGGGAAGGTGCCTCATGGTAGGGAGTGTTCAACAACAACAAAGGTCACTTTTAATTGATTGCATTAAGTTGTCAGGCTCTGGAAAAGTATTTTCTTTTCCTTAAAATAAATATAGACTTATAACTAATAATAAATTGTTAACATTATCACAAATAAACTAAAAGATGCAATTATTATAGTATAAAGGGGCTACTTTTTGGCAAAGCAATATATTTTAGGATAGGACATGCTTTTCATTTTTGTATTTATCTTATTACTTTTATCCTTTCTCTTTATATCCACAAGTTAGAAAAGTAGAGGCCATTGTGGAGTATCTCTGGGGTTCTAATGAACAATCCAACGTTCCTAACATTTCCACTGTCTACTGAGTATCTTCCATGTGTCACATCAGCAAGAGCAAGGATGGACTTTCAGAGAGTCCTGAAAGGCAGATGGGAGCTAAGAAAAAAATAGAGCCTCTAAATATTAGACCCACCAACTTGACAAAGAAATATACTTTTATAGAGCTTAATGGTGCAGAAAGTTCTTATGGTAGGTGACTGGCTATACCCATGATAGGTATTCCATGGGTGTCAAAGTGAGGTTTCCAATGCCAGGATCTTGGGTACCTGTTTTTGACCACTGTCTGCAGTATTAATTGTAAATGGGTTAAAACTGGTATATTTGGGGATGGATTTGTCAAAAGCTTCATCTAAGGAGAAACAGGATTTAAACAATATATAAAAAATCAGATATTCTCCTTTTCTTTGAAAAGCTCCCAATATGATTATAAGGATTTATCTGAGTCAAATATTTCATTAAAGTTCTTGTGAATACAAAATGTATTTCAGAAAAGCCTGGTGATCTTGGCTGGTTAACGCAATTGAACCCACTGTGCAGTAAAAGAAGAAACTAGTGGGATAATTTTAGTAATAATGCATAGACATTTTAAAATTACATTGATTTCAGAATCAGTGTGTTTTTTAAAAAATATATATGATCGTTGAGCTTTCTGCCCAATTTAATATTTTATAGAGATAAAGTATGTGTATTCAATGAGTCCTTGAATTTTATATTTGGGCACAGGTATCCATCCACACTCTTAGGCACTATTTTAGTAGCACGAAGTCTGCTCTACAGTGACCAGATTTAGTTCTGTTATCACTGGTATGTTGCATATCACAAAAGGCAATGCCATGAAGGTCAATAAGGTCAATAAGAACAGTGCTGTGTTACTTCACTGTGGTTTATTGCATTTCTATTATAAGTGATCACTTAAGGAAAGGCTCTCAAATGGATTTGCTGACTTTTTCTTAACTAGTACTATTTTCCTATCACTTCAGAGCCAGAAATCATTTTTACAGGATTAGTGCCAATAATCTAATAAATGAATTCAAAGTTAACTTACTATTTAGGGTCAAAACACTGTAACTGTCTTGATTGACTATGGAATAAGATGATGACCAGAATGGACAACTAGAGCAATAGCCAAAACTTTTGTAACTAAGAAGATCTATTTCTGTTTCATCTGTGTTTATACAGTGCCCAGAAAGCTTAGACATTCAATCAGACAGAATACTATATGATGAGTTTGAAAGAAACTATCAAGAACACTGATTCTAAGCATGAAGTACATAGTCAGGCCTTTGATACAGTATGTATCAATAGGCCACAGAAAAAGTGTTTCTCAAAGGAGAATTGGGGAGATGGTGGGTTTGTATTTCCAAACCATCTGCTGAGGTAGGGATTCATAATAGCTCAACTGCAGGCCCAGGAGACTGAAGACATCTCCCTTTGATTCTGTGTTGCAGCTTTAGCTGTTAACAATGTGGAAGGAAGAGAGCTTACCTGGAAGGTCAAGATCCAAGAAAGGCCTTTCACCCCAGCTCTGTGACCTTGAATAACTCACTTGGCTTTGCCAAAGCTTGGTGTTCCCTCATTTCAACTACAAGGGAGGTTGAAGAAGGTTCTTTTTTTGTGTGTGTAAACAACTAAGATGCAACATAAAGGACATCATTTCAGGGACTTCACGCAGCCTTGTCTCATAAAGCAAATCATCCCAATTCTGACCCTTCATTATTAACATTTTAGAAGAAAGAACAATTCTAAGACCTTTAGAAAGTGAGTACTTTATACTCCACTTCTGATGCTGGCAAAAGGGATTTATATGCTTGACATTTTTCGTCTTCTAAAAAAATTTTTTTTTTTTACTTTTTGTTTTTTATTTAATCTTTTTTTATAGTCCAGACTTTATCCCACTCCTGGTCCACCTTCTGACTGTTCCATATCTCATACCTCCTCTCCTGCCCCCAGTCACCATAAAGGTGTTCTCCCCTCCATCACCACCCGACCAGACCTCCCCATTCCCTCGGGCCTCCAGTCTTTTGAGAGTAAGGTGTATCTTCTCTGAGTGAGTCCAGACCCAGAAGTCCTAAAGGAGGTCCAGTGACAGGTCTAAATTAGGATCCAGCTCACAGGGAGACCTCAAGGCCTGACACTATTACTGAAGCTATGGTCTGCTCATAAAAAGGGGCCTAACATGACTGCCCTCAGAAAGAGGGCATCTGAAGGAGTCAGATGCTCCCAACCAATGAACAGAAGCTGCTGACCCCTGTGGTTGAATTAGGGAAAAGCTGGAAGACGCTAAGGAGGGAGGGGGACTCTATCAGAAGACCAGCAGTCTCAACTAACCTGGACCTCTGAGATCTTTCAGACACTAAGCCACCAACTAAAATTCTTTCTGTTGCACAAGAATTGAAACACATGAAGAAGGTCTTTCCAGAAACCACTGGATTCAGGGTTCCTCCTGAAGCGTCACAAAAGTTGGCTGACAAAGCTCTCCCTGAGAAGTCTCCAAGCTGTGATCAAAATAATATCTCTTCCCATTAAAACAGATAAACAAACATACAAAAACAAACAAACACGTGCATGAGATGACAGACAGCTTGTGGAATACAGCACATCCTACTCTGATCTGCAGACTGAGTACCCATCCTCTAGCCTGTTAACCTTTACCCAGTAGATTGGAGATTTTGTCTCTCTCTGCCTTAGCAGAGCTGGGGCTGGGTGAGGAGGAGCAGGGAGGCCTTTGTGGCTGAGTTGCTGATTAACTTGTCCATACTACCTTTGAAAACTGTTCCAGGCCAGAGGCTCTGACCTTCAAAACTTTCCTCTACCTAGATGGTGACTTCAGTTTTAGCAATTGTGTGAATGCCTCTGAATTTTATATCTTATATTCACCCAGGGCATATGTATCAGGGCCTTCTATGTGCTATTATTTTGGGTGTGGGGAAAAAAAAACAACAACAAAACACCTGAATAGGACTCTGCCACAGGAAGAACCAAGTTCCTAGGAGTCCTATTTCTACCCAAACACAGACACCTCAGGTCTCCCTTTGGTCCCATTCATAGAGGTGTGTGAACTGGTGACCACTCCAAGACTCACCTGCTCCCTGGTGCCTTCCCACGAGCACATCCGCTCCCACCATGCAGCCCATACCCAGGATGCAGACTATGATGCCGATGAAATGCACAGCCTTGTACCGGATCAGCAGGAAGAACCAGGAGAGCAAGATCACCACCGGGATCACAAAGCAGTCCAGGAGCTATTGGGAGGGTCAAGAGAAACCATAGTGAGAGTCAGGGATACCAGCACACAGGAAAAGGTTGCATACTGTCAGAAAGTTTTTCCCCAGAAAGTACTCACTCAGAGCCAGAGCAGAGGCAATTAAAACTCCCTCAGACTTAGACACAAGCCAGCTGTGTTCCTCATTTAATCACTAATATCCCCGGAACTTGAAGGAAGGGACAATGACAAATGGATAAGACTGGACAGAGGTGAAGATCTTCCTGTCTTCTTCTGTGTCCAGCCAGCTCTGCTGCCCATCTTTTTCAGAGCCCTGACAATGTTTTTGAGGACACTTTGGCCGTGGAAAAATACCTTGAACCATTTTACATGCTTCCAACACTTCAGGAGTAGATATGGAAACAAATGGTGAGGCCATAGGTTTTGTTTACAATGTTTCTCAAATTAATATAACTTAGAAAATGTGTTCTTACTTTTTCTTGGTCAATTACCTCCCTTCTAATACTGGAAATTATTTAAAATTTGCTGGTTTGTTGTTTCTCTTTTAATACCACTGTACATATTAGTGCAAAAAATAGTGTGACTCCACCTGACAAGAATCCCTGAGGGCTGCTATAATGCCCTTACTGAGGTGGATAGACAACATGGAGACAGGAGAGAAATACTGTGCTGAGATTCAGAGACCCTGCTCTCTGGAATTGGACAATCACATACCCAGGAGAGCTCAATGATATACTAGCAAAAACCAACAACCCCAACAGGCCTCCCTGGACTCCAGCTCAAAGCTCAGGGTTAATGCATAGGCACATATTTTGGTGTTGAGCATGGTAGGTCACACCTGTAATCCAAGCAGAAGAGAAGCTGAGGCAGATGGATCAGGCAGGGTTCAAGCCAACCTGAGCTACATTGAGAGAACATGTCTGAAAAACAAATGGGCTGAAGATATAGCTCAGCAGGCATATTGCTTTCCCAGCATGCACAATTCCCCTAGCATAGCATAAAACATGTCATGGTAGTGTGTGCTTATGGACCCAGGGGAAGAAAAACATGAAGTTCAAGATCATGCTCAAATATGCACTGAGTTAGAGGCCAGCCTGAGCTAGGTGAAGTTCTGTCTCAATTATAATAAATCAGTTTAATAAAATAAAATATAAAAAGAAGGAGGAGGAGGAGGAGGAGGAGAAGGAGAAGGAGAAGGAGAAGGAGAAGGAGAAGGAGAAGGAGAAGGAGAAGGGGAAGGGGAAGGGGAAGGAGAAGGAGAAGGAGAAGAAGAAGAAGAAGAAGAAGAAGAAGAAGAAGAAGAAGAAGAAGAAGAAGAAGAAGAAGAAGAAGAAGAAGAAGAAGAAGAAGAAACAGGGTGTTTTTTAAAACATGAAGCCCCTGAAGACTGTATGTAAATCTCTAAATTTTTAGGCTCCCTGGATGTGGATATGTCCTTATCACTTCAGCAAATCTTAAAAAAAATTGTCCAATGATGGGTCTCTCCACTAGGCAAACCAATGTTCTACAAGATGTCAACCTCCATTTGGAACATAAATGAAAAGCTTGTGCTTTGCCTTATAGCTTGTACAAGTCCATGCTGGAATTCCCAGCACTTGCCATGTATCCTGCAGCTGCCAGCATAGGCCAGGGATCTCTACTACTCCTCCATTCCCACTACCCACCTCCCATTGATCAGTACAATCTGTTGCTTCCACCTTCTAAATGTCTAGCATCCATATTCATGCCACCTATTCTCCCATTTGCACAATCGAAACTCAGCTAGCATTCTCTCCTCCTGGGAAGAAGGCCTTCCTGCTAGTCCCAGAGCCTTTACTTCTAGATCACCCCCCCCAACACTTCTGAAGTGGTTCACTCCAAGACTTGAATCCCCCATGTCCCTTCCCTTTAGGTGCACTCAAGGAAGCCTCTGGGATCTGAAGATGAAGTTGGTTCCCATCTAATAGTCTTGCACATCATTCTCCTTCAGAATACCAATTTCAAGCCTACTTAACTAACATGGCATTTTTTTGCATAAAGTCAGATTGATCCACTTGCAGAATGCTACCAGGTTCATGAGAAGTATCCAACAGTAGTTATTACACAAGGGCATACAGATTTCTAAGGATGTGAAGCATCAAAACCCACCCTCTGAGACCAATAAAGTCTGAGAAAGGGTTGGTATTTCTGAATGTCAAACTAGTCCATTGGCAGCATAAGGAGCATTCAGAATCCCCACTATACCCAAAGGTGCTTGTGATGGGAACAGATACTCATGCATCTCTATGTGTTAGATAGTTCTCTTGCCTAATGACATCATTCAGGGTACCCAATCATATCCAAGGTTGCTATAAGATGAAGGGCTATAGTGAAGAAGCACCATGTGAATGTTATGCCAAGTAGCATTGGGAGGACTGGGAACTGGTCTGAAGGCACACAGCATTCCTGAAGGGGCTCTGAAAAAGCAGCAGCAGTTAGTGGGATTGTTCTGAGAAGCCCATAGCTGCTTCCTGCATGGTTAAATTAACAATGTAAGTTAATGACCAATCTGATGTGATTTTATGCATGATGTTAGGTTTTACAACTGAATTCAGATGCCATGTAATGAAATTTCAGTTTGCCGATGAAAATTGTTCACTGCACACAATAGAATCACTGTTTCATTTTGCAAATTAAAACTGATTGGATTAAGTTGAAATATTTCACTATTTGCCATACAGTTGGGATGGCATCTGGCTGGAAGGAATCTTTCCACAGAGATGAAGGCTTCCATTCACATCATCCAGTCTTTCATAAGGGCTGAAGTGTTCCTTTTTATCTCTCAGCATTACTAGAAACACCAGAGCACTCTTTGAGCTCTGGATCCTGTAGCACCATGGTGTGGGTATGAAAACCCTCATTTGTCAGTATCAAGAGGTAACCAAGGAAGAAAAGTGTTTACAAAGAAGAGAAGAGAAATAAGAGTATCATCAAGCTGGGGCTCATATGATGCTCGTTCAAGAGAAGTTTGGTGCTTGACATGGAGTGGGGCTCAGTAATGGTGCTTGAATGATGGAACACCTATGACTTCCAGAAATGACATTAGAGGTAACCCAGGTCATTAGTGGCATTTGGAGTTCCTCCTCAACTCTTCATTTTACAAGGTTTCCTCTTCTCTCTGAAGAAAGTCACCACTCATGCCCTTGTTTTTAAAGCAGTCCTACACATGTATCAGCACCATTTTGGGGTAGCATTTCCCTAGTGTAGAAGCACCAAATCTAGTTTGAAAGTTGGGCACTCACAAGTTAAGTCCCAAGAGACTGATTCACTGAAGGTTGCACAGTCATCCCAGCAGTAGTTATGAATACTGATGCTTCTGAAGAGCATTGTAGTGGAAATCAATGGCAACTACATCGAGCTGCTACATCTGAGGCCTTGCCATAGTGTCTATCACTACAGATGAGAAGCTGTTTGGCAGCCACGATTTGTAAATCAGTTATCAGTTTTTAGTGAGTTTTTTCCCTCCAGCATAACATCTTAGTGAAGACTTTGGACAGATCATAATAAAACAGACAGACATTATAATAGCTGCCCACCACTGGGACTGTTGAATAAGAAAATGTGAGCAAGCTCACCTCTAATACGTTTACTAAACGGCTTATGTGAATTAGCTTTCAAAAGCAATACTTTTCATATTCTCTACATATTTTGGAGGGATTTGAGTTCACTGCAATTATCGCTCACCCTAAAAGCATGGAGAATTACAGGTAACAAGATCAGACTTGCTTTAGCTTAAAGTGAGCCACATTTAAACCAAAGTCATCAAGGGTGGAAAACTCATGTTTATTCCCTTGGTTTGAAAGACCAATGAATGTTTCATCTATTTTAAATGTGAAAGCAAGGTCTAAAGGAAAATGATTTTAAATTGTTAGCAGTATGAATAAATGGAAAGAAAGATGGGATCTTTGACCAAAACAATTATTTCAATAAGAAATGTGAAAATGGGCAGTTGCTCTAACACACCCAGAATCATAGATGAGGCCACAACCTCTGCCCCGACATTGGAACGCCCAGGATCCAGGGACACAGGGGCATGGGTTCCTTCCAGTCTGACCTGGTACCCTGAGCAGACGTTGGATGCTGGCTTTGCACTCAGTCCTACCACATGCAGAGGAAGTGCTGCTCCTAGGTGCTCTAACACGCCCAGGATCACCAAGTCTTGGGAGCTTGGTCACACCAGGATTTCAGGATCCCAGAGTCAGTTTGAGGCTCAGGAGCTCTGACACATACAGGATCTCAGGATCACAGTATCCCAGAATCATAGAGACAGCTGGACTCAGGAGATCTGAGACAACCAGGATCACAGGAGGGACAGGATTCAGTCAGAGACAGCGAGGGGAGGTAGCACTAGAGATAACCAGATGGTGAGAGGCATCAGCAGAACCCAGTTCTCCCACCATGGCAAGTCCTGGATACCCGATCACACTGGGAAAGCAAGACTCTGATTTAGCAACACTTCTCATGATGATGATAGAGGACTTTAAGAAGGACATAAATAACTCCCTTAAAGAAATATATGAGGACACAAGGAAACAGAAGACTTTCAAGAGGAAACATAAAAATCCTTTAAAGAATTACAGGAAAGTACAACCAAACAGGTAAAAGAATTGAACAAAACCATTGAGGATCTGAAAATGTAAATCGAAAAAATAAAGAAATCACAAAAGGAGATAACCCTGGAGAAAGAAAACATAGGTAAGAGTTCAGGAGTCATAGATGAAAGCATCAACAAAAGAATAAAAGATGTAGAAGAAAAAATCTCAGGTGCAGAAGATACCATAGAAAACATTGACACAACAGTCAGAGAAAATGCAAAAAGCAAAATGCTCCTAACCCAAAACATCCAGGAAATCCAGGACACAATGAGAGTACCAAATCTAAGGATAATAGGTATAGAAGAGAGTGTAGATTCCCAACTTAAAGGGCCAGCAAATGTCTTCAATAAAATTATAGAAGAAAATTTTCCTAACAAAAAGGAAGAGATGCCAATAAACGTACAAGAAACCCACAGAACTTCAAATAGATTGGACCAGAAAAGAAATTCCTCCAGACACATAATATTCAAAACACCAAATGCACAAAACAAAGAAATAATATTAAAAGCAGTAAGGGAAAAAGGTGAACATATACAGGTAGACTTCTCACCAGATAGTATAAAAGTGTGGGCAAATATTATACAGATGCTAGAACACAAAGGCCAGCCCAGGCTACTATACTCAGTTACCATAGATGGAGAAACCAAGATATTCCATGACAAAAACAAATTTACATAATATCTTTTTGGAAATCCAGCCCTACAAAGGATAATAGATGAAGAACTCCACCACAAGGAGGGAAACTACACCCCAGAAAAATCAAGAAATTAATCTTCTTTCAACACTCAAAAGAAGACAGCTATACAAACATAATTCCATCTCTAACTACAAAAATTATAGGAAACAGCAATCACTTTTCCTTAGTATCTCTTAACATCAATGGACTCAATTCTCCAATAAGAAGACATAGACTAACAGCCTGGATACAGAAACAGGAGCCAGTATTTTGCTGCATACTGGAGATGCACCTTAATGACAAAGACAGACACTACCTCAGAGTAAAAAGCTGAAAAATTTTTTCCAAGAAAATAGTCCCAAGAGACAAGCTGGAGGAGCCATTCTAATATCGAATAAAATTGACTTTCAACCAAAAGTGATCACAAAGGATAAGGAAGGGCACTTCATACTCATCAAAGGTTCTCATGTCCTACCCACTAGTAACTCATAACAAAGGATTTATTTTATTTTATTTTAGCCAGTAAATCTTAGCTCCTTGCAGGGAAAATTAACTAGCTGTTTTAAAGCCTATTTTTCCATTCAAGAAGAAATTATAAAAACCCCAATGCCAAAAGATAAATAAGCATTATTTTATGACCACATTATACTCTGAAAAAAAATCTCAAAAAATATAAAAAGCCATCTGGAGCCAGACATAATGGCAAAAGTCTATATCAGAGCATTCAGGAGATAGAGGCAGAGGTATCATGAGTTCTGGGATAGCCTAGGCAGGAAGATCTGTCTTAGAAAACAAAACACAAACAAAGAAAAATAAAACTTAAAATACTACACAAATTGTTCACTGCTCTTAGACTTACATAGCAGCTTCCTCCCTTAAGGATTTAAACTAATTTACTCCCCTCGTACCAAAAGGACTCATTCCAAAGGGACTGCGACCTCGTAACTGATTTTGTTGATTGACAGTAGTATGAACAGACTCTCCAAAGCCCTGGAGACAGCACCAAGGCTGTTGCTCACACTTTGCATTTTCAGTATTTATTGAGGTTTTCTTTGTTTGTACTTACAGTTTGTAAAGGACCCATTAACAGAGTAATTTGTAAGTAAGAAAACTGTAGTTCCAGGACTAGAGCTTATTAGTTTTAGAACTGGGCATAAAATATCAGTTTCTAGACCCCAAGGTCAGGATTCAAGCGCAACTTACAGACCCTAAGGTCAGGATTCAAGGGCAACTTTCAGAACTTAGCAGTCTATGTTGATACTGCTTTTGGGACGACACAATGTGTGTGTGTGTGTGTGTGTGTGTGTGTGTGTGTGTGTGTGTGTGTGTGTGTGTAAGTGTATGCATATGTGTGTTGCAGCAGCATTTAACTTACCTCTCTGTGCCATATTTCTGGTTTTCACTAATTTCTGACTATCTTTCTACTGTATCCTTGCCTGCAGTTTTTAATCCTGCTTGGTTATATGACTATTATACCTAAACACACACACACACACACACACACACACACACACACACACACACACCATCAATCTCTGCCTTTCAGTATCTATTCAAGTTTATTCTTTTTTTCTATGCTTTCTCCTTTTGCTGGAGTTTCATACATCACCTTTTAGCCCATTTGAGATACCCATACTTCTGAGGGGTAAGAGTCCAGCCTTGGTTTCATTTATAATCATACCAGATATTTAGGGCCCTTGCAAGGTAGATGGTAGAACACCGAACAGTCAGAGTAGAGGTGCGGGGCGAGGTGACAGAAGCAAGGAGATCAAGTCTGCTGGCCTTCTGGCGCTTTGGTCTTATTCGTGTAGAAGCAGAATGTCAGCTGCTCCTTCATCCTGGGAAGCTCCAAGAGGAAGCCCTAGCTGCGCAAGAGAACCCCATCCCTTGCCGTGTTTCCAGGTTCCCTCCTGCTGAGAATCCTCCAGCATGTAATAGTTCCATAGCATTCCTGCTCAAACCCATCTGAAGTCACATTTAGACTGCCCGTGTACCCACTAGGAATACAGTTTCTGAATCGCCACTGTATCCTGATGCTCTGACACCGTGTTCATTTTTGTATTTTCTTTTCTTACTAAGAAAATGCTTTTTATAGTCTCTTTTATTTATTTCATATTATGTTTAGATCTGTTTTAGGGATCCCCTAGGAACACATGAGTCATGTCAGCCGGAGAAGCAGGTAGGCTAATGGCAGATCTTCATCTCTCCCTCCTCTCTTCCAAATCCAATCCCCCAGACTCACCCCCATCTCTGTAGTAGCCTACCCACAGTGGCCTCTCCTAACTCCCTTCCTCAATCCCAGGACACTCAACAGATCCTGGTGGAACACCTTACTTTCTACCTTCCTGTGGACCCTCTCAACCCCCCAAACCTAACCCATCCCCATTCTTAAATGTTAGCTTTCAATACTTAGAAAAACATGTTACCCAGCCGCCAAATCTATCTTGATCCAGAAGTCCCTACCAAGCAGCACACAGCCACCACACTCCTAAGAACAAGATATGGCAACAGAAATCAAGGAACAAAACACCTACTCAACAAAGACAGTCTTTCCCAAACCCAGGTGACTAGACATCAGTGTAAAAGCACAACCAACAATAGCTAGGGAAGTACATTTCCACTAGAGCCTAGCAGATCATTATGATTACAACATACCTGAAGTACAAGCCAAAGATTCTGCCCCATCCTGGCCCAGGAACCCCCTTTCTTGTGCATAGGGGTTTGAAACCCCTGACTCCAGGACCACCATTCTCAACTCCTCAAGGTCTTAAGCAGTGACTGTGTACACAGGAGTTTGAGAACCACACCATACGTCCCAACCCCCACTGTTTCTTACCCAGGGATATATGATATGGTCTCCCTATCTTGGACTGTGTTTTGCTTTCCCAGGGCAGCATTGGCAGTGCTCCAGCATCCCAGCGTTGAGGCAGACACTCAGCCTGACAAAGAACCTGAGACTAGATAGCCTAGCCACTTAGAATAAAACCAAACAGCACTGTTCTAAAACACAAAAATAAACAAACAAACACAATGACTTCTCATAGATCCGTGCCTTGTTCAAACATTATCAGAAAAGCTTCCTCCTGACTCGGATGGGAGCAACAACAGACACCCATACATTATGCTGAGAGTAAGAGTCTTGGAACCCCAAGTCTTTTTGTTTTTTTTTAACTATATATATATACCATCCCCCTGCCCTGCTCCCCAACCCACCCACTCCTGCTTCCTGGCCCTGGCATTCCCCTGTACTGGGGCATATGATCTTCGCAAGACCAAGGGCCTCTCCTCCCAATGATGGCCTACTAGGCCATCCTCTGCTACATATGCAGCTAGACACACAGCTCTGGGGGGTACTGGTTAGCTCTTTGCCTTTTCTTTTAAATCTTTTCCTTCTGTTTGTTTGTTTTCTTCTGATGGGCTTTTGTTTCATTTTGTTATATTATATTTAATCTTATTTTACTATTATTCCCTAGAATCTTGTGGGATTTTTTTTTTTAAATAAGTGACAGAAAGTGGATCTGGGGAGGAGGAAAGGAGTTGGAAGGAATAGAGGGAAGGAAAACCATAATCAGAAAAATTGATATCTAATAAAAGGAAACACACACACACACACACACACACACACACATGCACACGTACACATATGCACACACATGAAAGATCTGTTTTAAAGACTAGAGTGTACTCACTGGTTGAATACTTGCTTACTGTAGTGTAATACCTAAAGTTTGATCCATATCACCAGGGGAGAAAACAGCTATTTTAGAACCACATAATGTCCTGATGTTCATAGTATTATGTTGCCTTTATTGCTGAAAATTTATGTTTTCTAAGGCAAAGTGAGTTTCATTATTCACTGTTTTCAGAATTATCTATTCTTATCTGTTTGGCATTTTTTTCCAGATAAAATTTACCATCCTATTTTCAAATCTTTACTTTCCTAACTTAAATTACTGGGAACTTTAAAAGTTCTGACAATGTTCTCTATCGTATTATTAAATATAAAATGAAGCATTTGAAGAAAAATCAATACCTTTCCACCAAACTGTTATAGAACTTCAAATGAAACTTTGATTTTAGATATATGCATTTATTACAGTTGTTGGAAAATATCAATTGGCTGTAAATTATGCTTTTAAAAAAGTCCAATGACACTGATGTCAGATAAGCGTCATAGGTGGTTTATTGCTACAAGAAACAAATCAGAAAAAACTAGTACAGCAATTAAGTCAAATGTTACATTTTAGCAAACCTATTGTTAATGTTTGATTATGCAATGTCTTGTCAAATAATCCAGAGTATAAACCAACATTCCATTTATTTATTAGTTCTCTGACCTTTTGAGATTATTATATAATTATTTCATTTCTCCCTTCCCTTTCCATCCTCCAAACCTTCCCACATACTCCTTTTTTATTTCTTCTTTCAGTCTTGGCCTCTTTTTAAGTACTTGGTACATGCAGAAACATATACATACGCTGAAATACAATCTGCTCAGTCTGTCTAATGTTACTTGTATGTATATTCAAGGTTGACCGTTTGCTATTACATAAGCAATGTATGTGCTTTTTCCTAGGGAAGACTGTCTTTCTAATCTCAGAATTCTTTAGTTGTCTGTAGTTCTTTGTTTAGGGCTGAGGTCTCCTGGGCTCTCTTGCTCCTTTCCCTGGTAGCATGTTCATTGTTTTTCTTGTGCAGCTCGTGTTTAGGCAATCCTGTTGCTGAGACTTTAATAATGTAGCTTCTGACATTCCTAGAAGATACCATCTCACGGCAAACTCCCTGATCCTCTGACTCTAACAATCTTTGAATACACTCTTTTACAGTGTTCCCTGAGATTTAGGTGCTGAACTTATTTTGTGGATGTATGCATTGGGGCTGTGATCCACAGCTCTACATTTTGATTGGCAGTGGTTTCCTGTAATGGTCTCCCTCTGTTGTGAAAAGAAGTTCTCATGTGAGGCCATGGCTATACTTATCTGTGGGAATAATGACAAATATTTAGAGTGAAGCTAGGTATTATATTAATTTAGAAAAATGATGATTGTAGGTTATTTTTCAAGATCCATGACTTCAGTAGCTCTGAATACTAGGTTTCTAGTACCAGGCATGTTCTCACTCTTGTTAAAGAGAGCTGTTGGTTATTGCAAAGGCATGTGTGCCACTATTGCAGACTTAAGGTTATCTTGCTATCCTGGTCATCTTTGTGGTTCATAGGTGTTATATCTGGGTATGACTTTTGGTTGATTCTTCCTTTGGAAGCTTCAATGGTATCAGAAGGTACAGTGTGGCAGCTTTTAGATCAGTTCCAGCTTAGGGACCTCTGGGCTTTGTTTCTAAAGTGCATGGCACGTCCAGCAATGAGGACATACCTTCAACGTCTGGATAGAAACCAAGTGCAAAAGCAGTAGCCTCTAATACAACATTTTGTTTTTAAAAGAATGAGTGACTTTGACCGGAAGCATGAGGAAATGCAGGAAATATTTTTTTGGGGGGAGATGTAATTTCTAATTGAGATTTCAACCATTTCAAAAAGCTTAATCATTTAAAAAGTCCAGATTAGGGCTGGAGAGATGGCTCAGAGCTGGCTTCTCTTCTAGAGATTCTATATTCAAATCCCAGCAACCACATGGTAGCTCATAACCATCTATAATGAGATCTGGTGACCTCTTCAGGCCTGCAGGCACATATGCAGGCAGAACACTGTATACATAAGAAAGAGAGAAAGAAAGAAAGAAAGAAAGAAAGAAAGAAAGAAAGAAAGAGAGAGAGAGAGAGAGAGAGAGAGAGAGAGAAAGAAAGAAAGAAAGAAAGAAAGAAAGAAAGAAAGAAAGAAAGAAAGATCTTAAGAAAATAATTTCCTTTAGTGATCATGAAGTCCCCTTTTAGATGTTGATGTAGAATTTGGGGGGGGCGTGGAGCAAGTATGGAATGGAGAGAGGTGGTCCTGACCGCATTTGGGAGGAGGCAAACCTCCTGCATGGTGGTAATACAGCAAGAACATCAATGTCTTCACACTCCTTTTTTCACCATCCTTGGTTCAGGTGATATGCATGTTCATAGAAAAGTCAGTTTCTTGATCAAAGACCATGTTTTATAATATTAGGTACAAGAGTCTCCAGAAGAAGAAAATCAGAGTCTGTAAGAATAAAATGTTAACAATAGTAACCTTTTAATGTGATGACTGGCTCTTTCCAGACCTGTGGCCAAATCTTCTGTGATTTCTAAATTTTCTCTTAACATATGCAGCTTTCAAAATAGAGCAACACATTACAAGAGCATATGAATCTATCAGTCAGGTAAGCTTTTCTCCGGGAAAGTGGATAGTTTATAAACAAAACAAAACAAAACAACAAAACCTAAGTGCCCCCATTTCAGCGGAGCATAATGAGGTGACCTCATCCCTCAGTTGACTTCTCTCTGCCCAAAGGAGACTTCTGCAGCAGTCTTCTGCTCATTAGCACCCCCCTCCAGCTATTCACAGGGCAGGAGCACGCTCACCTGCCCACCTGTCAGAGGCTCAGCCTGGAAGCAACTGTGAGTGATTCCAGGAAAAAACAGCAATTCTGAATGCCTCCCTCCATGCTTCTAATTGGGCATTCTCCCTGGTTTCTAAAAGTGACACTGTGTATTATAAATTCATCTCTGGTACAATGGAATCACCAATAGGAGGGAGAGTCTTTAAGCAGGCTGATTTCAGGAGTGGGGGGAAGTCCCCTTTAGTCTGACTGTCCTTCTTGAGGGACTGCCATTTAGAAAATGCATATTCACATATCATCAATAACCATTTACATTCTGCTGCCTGGATAGGTGTCCTTCCTGTAGCCATTTGAAAATCTAGCCAGGAGTAGTCCATCATGAGGCTGCAGTACCTTCCATCTGGAAAAGTCTCTTATGGTAGAAAACTTGCTGGTGCCATTTTAGAGTTTCACTAAACTTTTCTCTCCATGATACTATATTCAGATCATTTTATCCCAGCACCCATACCCTAGGCCTTGATGTTTATTTTGTATTGTCTTTGAATACTCCTGCTTCTGAAGTAGTGCTCCCACCATATTGCAAACAGCAATGTAAACTTGCAAGACGTTCTCGCCACAGACAACAGCTTTCCAGAAAACATCGTTCAATGATGTGTAAGAGAGTTTTACCACACTACTTTATTTTTGGTATCAACAGGACTTAAACACGTGAATTTTATGTCACCTGAGGCCTGTCATCAAAACTTCCTAGTTGCTTGGATGCTTTCATTTTCCTTTATGGGTTTCGGCAGGAGAAGGAGATGAATGGGAAGGTGGAAGAGGCATGGCTGTGCACAGAAGATCAGGGAGAAGTGCCTGGGAATCAGAAGACACAAGCATAGTCCTTCTGCGGGACATTTGCTTGAGGAAACAATGATCCTTCTTGGAGATTAATTCTCTACCTCCCTTCTTTGTGAGCATCTCAGTGAATCTCGTCACAGCAAGATGCTCTGATTATCAGCAAATGGTTTTCAAAGGAAAACGCCCAGACTCCTGTTCCCTGGATACTCCTGTTCCCATGACTGGTCTTCAGTCTTCCAATTTTTTCTGATGAAGAAATGGAGTTCTTAAGATAAGCCATTCTCTTTAAATTACTGTTAGATTGAAGATGCTCTACTTGACCCATGCACCATCTGTTTTTCTCAAGAAACAGAACATGCTTCCCCACAGCCCTATCTCTGTGACTGTGGACTGCAGGCTCTATGGACTTGCAGTATCTTCCTGCAGATTGGAGCAAGTCCAGGCTCCTATTGTCCATACAAACGGCAACTGTGGGTCACAATTTTATCTTATCATTGAGTGTCTGCCTTCCTCTCTGATCCCTAGCATGGAGATTGGATCACAAAGTATGGAGAGCCCAGACAAGTGTGTAAGAGCAAAAATTTTCCCTTTGTTCCCTGGAACTACAGACTCTCTGTTGGGGATTGGTTCTAATGCTTTGTCTTAATTCAGCTCCCCAACTTATATGGAAAGCTATGTGTTCAGGCACTGAAGGTCCTTGTCCCCAATTGGTTTTTGATTGATCAATAAAGAGCCAACTGCCAATGGCTAGGCAGGGAGACAGACACAGGGCATTTTAGAATTCTCAGGCAAGAAATGCAGGGGAGGAGAAAAGAGAATTGCCATGATGGGGAAACAGAGAGATCAGACTAAAAGGTCCACTGGCATGTAAGAATATGGGAAAGTGGCCCCAACTCCCCCAATTGACTCTGGGGTAGCAAAGATAAAATATAGATTTAGCAAGTATTGATTCAGAAATACCGGAGGTTTGGAAGTGCCTAACCACTGAGCTAGTTAAGGCTAATATGAAAGTTGTATGTGTGTGTGTGTGTGTGTGTGTGTGTGTGTGTGTTTTCATTCAATCCAGAGCTCTTGGTGGGTGTAGAACCACACGTGTACCTGCACCAGCAGGGAGCTCAGAGTGAATTAACTATTTATTGCTATAACTCTCTCTTTAGAACCCCAGCATTGTGGTCTACAGAATACTGTAACTCTCTTATTAAATCTCTTTTGAGGACAACCCATCTCAAGGCTGTATATAAAACTCAGCATCCTTTAACGTTAATCTAACAGTTACATAGTAGCCAGTGTGACTGACAGTGGTTTCCAGTTGCCATTTCCTTATGGGACGGTTTTTGTTTTATGTTGTATTGCATTTAATCATGACTGAAGAGAAGGAGTGACTGTATGGATCCAGTCCCAGGAAGAGGAGCAAGTGGACAGACTCAGTCCTAACAAAGGTTATTGAGCTCAACTGAGCAGCAGCTAGATAAGCTTTCTCTCACACGGAAAGAAGGAGACACACACTAACATCGATGAAAACAATCACTGGTTAAGAGTTTTGGTTTGTGTTTTTACATTTAAATCTCAGGGTCTACCATAATGCCTATGGGGAAGGAGTAGAGAGATTTCAGCAGCCTCTCTACCTGAGAGGTTTTCCGAGGAAGTCTTGCCTTAAGTAAGCCGGGCTCTAACTTGTATTTTTTTATTTATAGAATTTATGAACATGAGAACATTAAGGATAACATTAAAGTAAGTAAACATTTCAAAGCACATATCGAAGGAAATGAAAGTTTTCTGATAAAATATTAATTCTGCATTAATTTTGCATCTCTCTTGATGCCTTCCAGCACTAAAACCACACAGCGGGGAGGAACACTTTCAAAAGCTAGAGGAAAACATCTTGTACTTTGGGGGTTTCTATTTCTGGCATCCCTATTCTGTTTTTTTTTTTTAAGACAAAATCCGATTTTCCCCATCTTACGCATACATTTGTTCATTCAGCAGATAATTATGGAAGGCCTGCTTGTGTTCAAGGCCTACTGTGCACGCAGACACTTGTTCTCTTTCTCTAAGGACTTGTTGGGTACTGAAGGTCATCCTGTCATAGTTTTGAGCATTCCCTCCCTCCCTCCCTCCCTCCCTCCCTCCCTCCTGGCTCTGAAGCCTTACTTTAGATGCTATTTCATGCCTCCCTGGTCTTCATCCCTTCCCAATGGGAAGCTTTCTTTGATATCTTGGTTCATCTTAGCCTTATCTATCCCTTTATTCTTTCCATCCTTTCCTCCTCACTATTTCTCTTTCTTCTTTCTCCTTATATAGCGATAGGGCATAGCTAAGGACTTAGAATTGATAAGCCTCCTGCTTCTACATCCTAGGGCTAGGAATACAGGTGTACCCAGTTTTATTCACTGCTGAGGATCAAACCTGGGGCTTCCTGAATACTAGGCTAGCCCTCTACTAGCTGAGCTCCATCTCCATTCCCCATAGCTAATCCATTTTATTTCTTCTAATTTGTAATAATCCCACAGTCTTACACAGGTGTATAATGGAGCTTGCCATTTCCACCCCTCATTCTCCCTCTCCCACTCCTCTGACTTCTACTGGCTCCCTTCCCTTTAATGAGTCTCCATCCTACTGTCCTACCTTCTTTTGCTGTGTGAGTCCCACTGAGCTTAATTGGATTTACTTGTTCCAGCCTGGGTGGGAAGTCACTCAGTACAACATGAACAAGCTATGGCCATACCACTGAAGAAAGTGACATCGCATCCCTAAAGACATGTTGCTGTAAATAGCCCCTCTGGAAGTGGTCAGGCCTCATGGGCTCTTTCCTTATCCATGATGAAATGCTGATGGCCCCACCATTGTCTTGTGCAGGCAAACACTACTGTAAGGACTTCATGGTACAATGGCCACATCATGTCCAGGAGACATCTTTTCATAGGATGTTTCCCTTCCTCCACTCTTCCATTCTTTCCAATCCCTCTTCCATGATGCTTCCTGAACCTTGGAGGGGTTGTTATAGTTGTCCTAAATGACCCAAGCATGCTGCCACCACTTCTTCTTAGCACTTCGGCCACTTGTGCAGCAGCCACTTTGTGTTTCAGTAAGTGGCTCCTTTGATTATATCTAAATGTATGATGTACCTAGAAGGTAGTTTGGCAACAGTACAGTTTAGACTAATGATAATGGTTAAGTTCTCTTCTAGACCCCCCCTAACGGCCCCAGCCCAAAGGCAGTTGACCCCTGATCTTATTATTAATGGGTGATTCCTCTGTTTGTCATTTATCTTCCCTCTTCACAGTCAGACTGTGAACATCAATCTACAGTCACAGTTTCCAGCTTTCTGGTCTCATCCATTCCTCTATCTGTCCCTCGGGGACAGACCCCTTTATAACGGTCACCACAGTGGAATTGCTCAGCTACCCTAGACTCTTACTTTAATAATTGGAGCAGGCAGTGCTGTTACTCAGCACTTTCTCCTTCAGTTCTCTCTTCCCGTGCTTTATCTGACTTCTCTCCCAGCTACCTCTCCCCTCATTGGGCCCTTTCTCCTGTCTTTTGTGGATATGTCATAGAATGAGTGAAGAGATACTGGGAGATGACTGGACAAAGAATCCCTAAGCAATAGTTCCCTAAAAATTGTGCTAACGTGGCCTGGGGGTGAGTGAAGGACAGGGTTAGAGACAGGGTGCTTAAGAGCACCCAAGGAATGTCAGATTCGGATCTGTGTATCTTAATTAAAATGGATTCCACAACAGTGTTAGGAACCCCCACTCCAGTTGTCAGGGGACCCACATGGACACTGAGCTGCACTTCAGCTGCATATGTACCGGAGGCCTCAGCACATATTTATGCAGTGGCAAGATAAAAATCTTCTATTTTTAGTTCCTCAAAATTGATTTCTTTGTAGATTCAAGTCCTTAGCACTTAATTTTATACTCTTCCAAACTTCAAGAAAAAGTCACTTTCTCTCTCTCTCTCTCTTTTCCTTCCTTCCTTCTCTTCTTCCTCTTCTTCTTCTTCTTCTTCTTCTTCTTCTTCTTCTTCTTCTTCTTCTTCTTCTTCTTCTTCTTCTTCTTCTTCTTCTTCTTTCTTTTTCTTCTTCTTTTCAAGACAAGGTTTCTCTGTGTAGCCCTGGCTGTCCTTGAACTCAGAAATCCACCTGCCTCTGCCTCCCAATCTCTGCTGGGATTAAAGATATGCACCACCACTGCAAGGCATTTCTATCTTTCTAACACCCACTCACTGCAGTCTGCATGCTTTGTCCCTCAAACCAGAAACATTGCTTGAAAATATATTCCATGTTTCTAGTAGACATATCTTAGCTTTTTCTCTTTCCTTCCTTTCCCTTCCCTCCCTTCCCCTGCCTCTCTCCCAATCACTGCCCCCTCTCCCCGCTCCTCCTCTGAGAGTTTTCACCCTCTTGGCTCTCCCCCTGCCTATGAGTAAAGTCTCTGCAGTGTTAGGTATATCCTCTTCCACTAAGACAAGACATGGAAGGATAAAAATATCAACCTACCCACAATACTTTCCACCCAAAATTTGTCCTGTCTAAAAGAAATACATGGAGCAGAGACTGAGGGAATGACCAACCAATAACTGGCCCAACTGGAGATTTATCCCATGGGCAAGCACCAATTCCTGACACTATTAATGATTCTTTGTTATACTTGCAGTCAGTAGCCTATCATATCTGTCTTCTGAGAGGCTTCACCCAGCAGTTGATAGAAACAGATGCAGAGACCCACAGCCAAACATCGGACAAAGGTCCAACGCCTCCCCCAACTCTTAAGGAAGAGTTGGGGGGAGGATTGAAGGCCCTGAAGGGGATAGGTACGCCACAGGAAGGCCAGTAGAGTTGGGGGTAACTAACTTGGGCCTTTGGGAGCTCTCAGAGACTGACACAAACCAAAGAACATACACAGCCTGGCACATATATAGCTCAGTGTCCATGTGGGTCCTCCAACAACTGGAGTGTGGGTAGTCCCTAAAGCTGTCGCCTGTCTGTGGAATACATTTTAATTCTTATGGTGCTCAGAGCAGAATCTGACATTTCTTCCTTTTTTGGTGCTCTTAGTCACCCTGTATTGAACACTGTCCATTCTCCACCCCATCCCAGACCCCTTTAACACAATCTTTAGGGGACTATTGCTTAGAGCTTCTTTATCCAGTCATCTTCCAATGTCCTTTCTCATTATTCTATGTTTACTCGGAATGATTTCACCCACTGTGCTGCCTGAAAATCAACTGTATGTTGATGATGTTCAAATGCATTTACATCTCAAATCTGGCCATCCAGCTACTTGCTGGTCTGGTGTGGTTATGGCAATCCCATATCATTCATCTGGCTCCAACCGGAACCCATGCCATGTTTTTCAGACTTTTCCTCCTCCTGGCAAATGGAATTGTTGGTGTCTCAGGTGTTCAGTTGGGGTTTAGGACTTCTGACTTGAAACTCTTTACTTGGCTTCCCTGTTCTTACATTCTGGTTCTCTCATTGGTCTCTTCTTCCTAGCCTACTTCCTCCAGAGTTTTGTCATTTACTTGGGCTCAGTTTTCAGTTTTCTTTTCTAGTTGTATTCCATAGAGCACCATCTGTATGACATACACTACTATCTGTATGACAATGACATTGGCTTCCTTAATTCCAGAACTTTGCTGGAACCTTAACTCTACAGCCAGAGCAGAACATTTCACTTCTATATTATACCTTCTTTTTCTGTTTTGTTTTCTTTTTGTTTATGTGTGTGTGTGTGAGTTTGTGTGTGTGTGTATATGTATATACGTGTTTGTGTGAGTGTATATGTGTGTTTTTGTGTGTGTGTGTGTGTGTGTGTGTGTGTGTGTGTGTGTGTAACGCCACCAACATTCCAATATTCACCTGGAGACTTGGACCAAAAACTAAGGAATCATTCTTCACCCTTCTACTTTTCTCTCCTACTATTCCCAACCCTCATACAAATGCGCAGGAAATCCTACTGAATTTGTGTCTAGTCTCTAGCTACCTCCATTTATCCTGGCTTTCCATTACCATCATCCTCTAGTAGGCCTGCTAACTGCCTCTCTGTGCTTACTCTTGACACTCTCACAGTTAGATTTTGACAGCCCTGATGGTTAGGAGTAAATCTGTTTACTCTTCCTTGACTTGACAAGCCTTATATTTTCTGCCCTTAATTGCATCCTCAGCTTCCTCTCTTGCCGCTGACTACATTACTACTTTTCTTTCCTTAAATATGCCATGTCCAGATATCCACTTCTATGTTCTCTTGGCTTAGACCTCTCTCCTACCCCCCTTTACTATGTCAAGTCATGGCAGAGGGAAGAAAAATTTAAAAGCAAAATTTAAAAGCAAAATTTAAAAATTTAAATGGATGCTTCAGGAAGTTAAGAATAGTCTTACCCATGCTCTTTGTCTAGTACTCATGAAAAGATGTATCACATGTCTGATAAATGTCTGCCACATGAAGGGATAGGGAAAGCATAAAGCATGATTTGAGATTTCTTCAGTCATACCGAAATCCGATCCTGACACTTAAATGTCTTCAGGATTCCTTTTGTCCCCTCCTTTTATTTCAAACCATATGGGTGATCTTGTAAAGTGAAAAATACTTCAGTTTATCCTTTATACATGGAAACCCTTGCAGTTTGGAAATACAAACTGCCTGACATGGCTTCTTGATTTTTTTCATGTTTATCTCTAGCCATCTCCAAATTATTTTTTGTTTCTTCCTTTAGAGACATCACGGTGTCATCTATACATGACAATATGTTGCGGAGATCTTTTGCACACTATGTTCATAGTTAGTAGCATTGTATTATGCACTTAAAAACTGAGGACAGGCCAGAGCACTTGTTAAGTGTTCTTACCACAAACAAAGCCCATCAACTTGTGCTGACAAGTGCTTAGCTCTGTATCATGCCATGATCTTCCTGCCTCACTCATGTGCAGATGTTCTTCCCCTACCTGGAATCCCCATGTTTCTTCCCATTGCTACCCTTTGCATGGTGCACTCACACTGAAGTTTCAAGTTCAGTTTAGACCATACATCTACAAGCTGTTATTTAGGTTCCTGAATCCAGATTAAGTGCCCTGAAGGCACTGTCATAGAGCTTTAGTAGTGGTAGTATGTATACTAACTAAAATACAATTACTTAAACTGTAAGATACAATTATCTCCTTTAAGGACAGGCATTTCTTACTTGTACTCAAGGCTCTTTTTACAAAAGAAATTTATTTATTTTTATTTTATGTGCATGTGATTCCTGCCTACATATGTGCATATGCTCCATGAGTATTTCTGCTGCCCACATATCCAGAAAAGGGTGTTGGATTCCCTGGATCTTAGATTAAGATGATACCACCTGGGTACTGAGAATAGAACCAGGATCTTCTGAAAGATCAGTATGTGATTTTAACCCTTGAGCTATCTCTCCAGACCCTTTTTGTACTCTGTTTTATCTGACACCAAGAATATTGCTTGGGACAGTATGACACCTTCAAGTATTTTGCTAATTTATTTAGTAGTGTATATGGAAGATGAACCACATGCCAGGCACTGTGCCTAGAGACACAGTCTCTATATAATGCCCCAACACTTTCCATCTTACCTTGTGTAGGAAAGGGCAGACAAGGACATATGTAGTTTGTCAGTTGTGACAATCATGATGGAGAAAAGGGAAACAGAAGAGAGGGCAGGACATGTGGAATGGGGCGGGGGCTTGGAATCTTAAGTTGACAGTTAGGAAAATGCTCCTAATGCAACCTTGACTAGGTCCTGGGAAACTTAGCAGAGAGAGGCCTCAGAAAGGATCAGTAACAAGGAAAGCAATGACTAAGTACTCTGTTTCTGTCATGAAAGAAACCAGGATGGCAGGAATCAGCTTATTAAAATGATTTCCAGAGTGAAGAGCTAAAGGTTAAGGTCTTCGTGCAAGCCCTGGCTCTTGTCATAACTCTCAGGCAGATGTTACCACAGCTCCTTACCAAGTCACAGAGCTGCTAAAACTGGCCTGAGAAGATACCCAGTCATACCATGGCTTCTCACTCAATAGCTCTTCAGTTCACAATGGCTCCACCTCAGAAGGTGCAAAAGAGAGGTATGAAAGGAAGAAGAGAAATAAAAATGACTCCCCCAGCATGGCAGATGTTGGTGTTTTTGTGAATTTTCATTGTCTGAGGCTTCAGCCACTCAGCAGCTTTAAGACTATACATTTTAATCATAAAGCAGCACACTAATTCTCACAGATTCATAAAGAAATGCATTTCCTTAAATCCTCAAACACATTGTCAAAGTTGTCTTCTTCTTCTTCTTCTTCTTCTTCTTCTTCTTCTTCTTCTTCTTCTTCTTCTTCTTCTTCTTCTTCTTCTTCTTCTTCTTCTTCTTCTTCTCCTTCTCTTCTTCCTCTTCCTCCTTCCTTCCTCCCTTCCTCCTTCCTTCCTCCCTTCCTCCCTTTCTCCTTTTCTCTCTCCTCCTCCTCCTTCTCCTTCTTCCTCTCCTCTCCCTCCTCCTCTCCTGTTCCTCCTTCTTCTTTGTACAAAGATATTATTCTACTTTAACAATTTATTATAGGCCAAAGTTGTGTAGCGATCAACTCACATTGAATACTTTGTGTGTCAGTGGAAGTAGTCAAGACCTGGTAGAATCTGATATGGAATCTGTGTGGGGCGGACAGCCAGTGTGAACCATTCTGGGGACTGACATTTTTGTAACTATGAAGAAAGAACAGCTTCTGCATAGAATTCCTTTCACAAACATATGCAGATAGCTTGTACTCCTGTAAGGGCCTTCAAAGGTGAGCATTTACTGAGTTACTGTTGTCAACCTCATAGCATCTACCTGTGAGAAGTATCTAGGCGTACCTGTGAGGGACTATTTTGACTGGGTTCATTGAGTACTGATTGGACCATCCTATAGGAGGGGAACACCATTTTTCTGGGTTTAGGTCCTTAAGTATATTAAAAGAATCAAATTCAGAGCACAATCATTCATCTCTGTTTCCTGAGTGAAGATGCAATGTGGGGAGCTACTTCTTCCTACTTGGAAGGTAGAAGTGTAGGGACTTTAAACATCTTTCTGATGCTTCCCTTAGCTTCCACTGCCTTCTTCCCAACCTGACTCTGTCTCTGTCTTCCAAGGATTTTTGTGATTACATTGGGGTCACCCAGATAATTCAGGATAATCTCACTATCTCAATGTCATTAATTTAATCACAACTCTGCATCTATTTTGCCATTTAATGTAGCACATTTGCATGTTATGGGAATTACAACACCAGCATTTTGAAAGGACATTATTCTGCCTACACTCCAGCTATGCTTGTGCATAATGAGAGGTGTATTGAAAATAATGAGAAATTTCTTCGAAGGGAAAAAGAAAATTATCACTTCTTGAATAGGCTGTATAGATGTTTACAGATGTAACCTCCTGTAGTGCACTGGAATTCATTCATCCGATCATGGCTGTCACTCAGGATAGTCACAACAGAAGGTCACAGTTATATTTTAATGTATGCTCTTTACTCATAACCATTTTACCTCTCTGAACTTGCCTTCTATATACTCATTAACGAAAGGAATTGCTCATTCTTTGAGGATAAATTTATTATTTGGAAAGATCTGAAATGCTGGATTAAGCTATGTACTACTCCCTGTATCTCTAGAAAAGGGATTAAAAAAAAAAACCTACATGCCTTAAAAAATGTCTTTGAAAGAGATTTCAAAGGAGAAATTCTGAACAGGTTTGAACAACGGTCATTAGAATAATTGTATCAGGTTGAAATGAGTACTTTGAAGTATAATAGGGCTGTGGTTATATAAAATTTGCTTTGTTTGCTAATCACTTTGTATTTCTATGAAAGAAGATATTCCTAGCACTTCAAGAGGAGCATGTTCTTAGTAAAAAGTAAAGAAATTTCTTATGTGGGAAGTTGTCTCTAACGAGTCGCCGGTAACTGCTTATTTCTTAAATTTTTTGTTTTGTTTTGTTTTATTTTTGTTTTTCGAGACAGGGTTTCTCTGTATAGCCCTGGCTGTCCTGGAACTCACTTTGTAGATCAGGCTGGCCTCGAGCTCAGAAATCCACCTGCCTCTGCCTTCCAAGTGCTGGGATTAAAGGCGTTTGCCACTATTTTTAAATTTTTATGTTTCAATGATTAATCATGGAAGCCATGTGTTATCAGCAAGTTCTTCAGTCCATTGTCTCTTTATGGTGAACCACCCAAGTAGTGATTTATAGACAACCCCAAACTAGATGATTGGTTTTAAAAGTTCTTAATCACTGTATTTGACACGAACATCTCTGATGTCTCCTTTATCTTATCAGTAATCTGTAGTGTTCAAGAACCTAAAATGAGTTAAGGAGAGATTATCAGTAATGCTGCGTTTAGATTTTTTTTTCTCAGAGAATGGCAGGGAGGATGGTGGAATTAAATGATTCTAACTTTCTACCAAGAGATTTGTTCTTGTTCTTGTTCTTGTTCTTGTTCTTGTTCTTGTTCTTGTTCTTGTTCTTGTTCTTGTTCTTGTTCTTGTTCTTGTTCTTGTTCTTGTTTTGTTTTGTTTTGTTTTTCGAGACAGGGTTTCTCTGTATAGCCCTGGCTGTCCTGGAACTCACTTTGTAGACCACGCTGGCCTCGAACTCAGAAATCTGCCTGCCTCTGCCTCCTGAGTGCTGGGATTAAAGGCTTGCACCACCATGGCCAGCTTTTGTTCTTTATAGACATCACTTAATGGACTAATGCACATGCCCATTTGCTGAGTACACTTTGATTGGCAAGATCTCAGAATGGAACTAACAGCGACACTGTATTTATTTACCAGATATCAAAATTTTTAGCTGAGGCTTCCAATCCCTTTTCAGTGTAGAGTTTAAATATTTTATTTACTGGCTAACTAAGTGACTTTAGTATTAAGTAGCCCTTCCCCCTCTCTTCCCCAGACTCTCTCACATACATACACACATACACACACACACACACACACACACACACACACACACACACATATCCCAGAGATATGCTCACTGAGTTTATTTATACCCTCTTACTTAAAATAAATAAAGCACTGTCTTAATATTCATTCTGTGTTTCTGTTTCCCAGCTCTTTTCTATAGGTGGCAGTCATGTTTGGAAGGAGGATGTAGTCAATTACTCCAGACCAATCTGTGTAAGGGGGGCTTAGAGAAGTCCAAGCCTGACCTTTCTTGGTTTTCCAATTTGTTCTGTTCTCCCTTACAACAACATGTCAGGTTATTCAATTTGGCTCTTTGCATTGAGGATTTAAATGAGAAGCATTGTGGTATAATTCTAACTTAGAGAAGTATTTTGCTTGTCGCACACTTTATACCACATACACCTAAGGAAGCAAGTAGGAGCTGTTTTTCATAATCCAATATGTTTTTCAAATCCAATGTGATTTCCTACTTATGAAAAATACCTTCTGAAGTGTTTTAAAAAAGTGTAAATTGTTGACCAAAATCTGTTTAAAAATATTGTTTTAGGAACATGTCCACTGCAATCAGGGAGTTCCCTTGCACTCCTGATGTGTTCTTTATTTTGTGTGCCAAGCAGTGGCATTCCAGAGCTTAGAGGGGGTTTAGAATCTGGTGTTAGGTAAACACTACTTAGGTAGGATATCATCACATGTGCCGGGACAATTCCCCATGATGTATTCACTTCACAAACTAGACTGTACTGGAAGGATTCTGCTCATATAAAAGCCAACTCATATCCATCTCCAGGAGCTTCCTCTACTCCCATCCGCTGGCAAATGGTTTCATTAATCTAACATAGTTAATCATGACAAAGCTAGTCAGAGGTAGGCTTCCTTCTTCCTAGACTTCAAGGAGGTCATTTTCTTTGATCTCTTTGCACATAGAAGTGTAATCCATCACTTTTCTTAAAATTTCAGCCCAAGGATAGTGAAAAAAAAAAGAATAGGACTGTTAGAAATAATGCATGTCTTCTCCCTTAAAATGGATGGATGGAAAGAACACAGGAAGAAGAAATAATCCAAGCAAAAAGAACTGATGTTTATTATGCAATTACTGGCACATTCAGCCATAAGAATTTTAAAGACTCCTGCGATTGCTGGAAGACCTGTGCAGGCTCTATGGGACTGCTTGCAGAAAGGACAAAGGAACTGTACTTCAGAGGAGCTATAGACTGCATTAGGGGCTGGTGGCAGGATATTAACAATAAAATGGATTGTTGGTGGTTGCATTATTTTATCCTTGGGGCTAGTGGAGAAGCATTAAATAAAAAGTTATGCTTGTATATTGTGATCACACCAGGGGATGGTTAGACTCTCAAGTTTAGGTAAGCCAACAGGGAGAGGGAAGGAGAACAAGATAGATAGATAGATAGATAGATAGATAGATAGATAGATAGATAGATAGATATAGATGATAGATAGATAGATAGATAGATAGATAGATAGATAGATAGATAGATAGATAGATAGATAGAACAAGCATACAAGAGTATCTTATTTATAGCCTGCCTCTGTAAGCCATTGGAGCAGAAAATCACCATTGGCCTGTTTTATTGCCAGACTTGTGTTGTCAATAAATCCTCAAATGGCACTTCTGGAGTTCTTCCTGTCTTTCATAGAGTTGGTCACTCCTCTCTAAACATAGGGCATTTTGTAGATAGCTCTTTTATACTGATTCATGCTACATATTTTCTTCAAGTAAAATATAAACACATTTGCCAAAAATTAAATCCTGTACTACTGACACATGCACCCTTAAAATTGAGTCCTGAAAAAAAGATTGAATCCTTTATGGGACAGAGATTGCTAGTCAACTTTGAAAACACAAAGCCTCCATCTCCTTTTCTGGGCCTTCTTTATCAATAAAGATACAGAAAGTCAGGTTCATGGAGATAGGAGATATTCTAATCTTATACTTCTCTCTTCTTCGTATCTTTAACTGATATTGCCAACTATGTGAGAGCTTCCTTCAGAAAATGGAAGGTTGCAATACCAAGAGGCCTCTCCTCCCAATTATGGCCGACTAGGCCATCTTCTGCTACATATGGAGCTAGACACACGAGTTCTGGGGGTTCTGGTTAGTTCATGTTGTTGTTCCTCTTCTAGGGTTGCAGACCCCTTCAGCTCCTGGGGTTCTATCTCTAGCTTCTCCAATGTGGTATTGCAATCTTTATATGCCCCAATACAGGGGAATGCCAGGGTCAAGAAGTGGGAGTGGGTGGGCAGGGGAACAGGGCGGTAGGATGGGGGAGGGAACTTTCGGGATAGCATTTGAAATGTAAATTAAGAAAATATCTAATAAAAAATTAAAAAAAAAGTCCTTCTCTTTATTTCAGATAGTGTTCAAGAAGTCTTCCAGGAGTAAACCACTGGGCTTTGCCTTTCCTCAAGTTCAAAGCATCAATAAGACCAGCAGGAAAAAAAAAAAAGGAAGGTTGCCACTTCCTCCCTACAGAGAGCTAGTGGGTAATTATAGTGGTTTTAATAGGACTGACCCCCCCCCCCATTAGCTAATAGATTTGAATGCTTGATCACTGGGGAGTGGCACTATTAGGAAGTATGGCCTTGTTGGGGTAGGCGTGACCTTATTTGAGGAAGTGTGTCACTAAGGGGCGAAGCAGGTGCTTTGGGGTTTCTGAATCTTAAGCTAGGCTCAGTGCATGAAGCAAGGAAACACTAAGGGCTGGTCTACTGCCCTGAAGGTGACACCAACCACAGGACCAACAGGAGGCCATGAGAACCACAATGTCTAAAGACCCACGTGCCATCTCAGATATAAATGTGGAGGGTGAGACTCTAAAAAGCTGAGCACTCTTTCAAAAGCAACTGGAAAAAGCAATGAGTTTTTAACATGAGAACAGACTGGTTGGTTTTGCACCAACTCAGACTTTTCTCTCCAGACAATGCTCCTTGGCCTGGTAGCAATGGTGTAGCAGACAATTGGCCATTGAGAGATCAGTTTCAATATACAACAGACAGTTAATTTAAACATTTAAGTGTAGTACAAATGAATCTGCATCCACACTAAGCTTTCAACATGTGGACTTCTAGAACTGTGGGACTTTTAAGTCTTACCGGTACATCCTGAGAGGTTAATAGAACATCTGAGTTATGAATAGCATCTCATGCCTGTATTCGAGTGAAGTGGGTGTTGATGATAAAACCAAGAGTGGTCATTCATATTGCCTTTCTCAATAGCTAGAAATATAACTATCCTTCTCTAAGTTTATTACTTAAAGAGTTAAGAGGTTCAGTACATTTTAGCATCTATCATGTCTGTGATGCTACGAGTACAATAAAAAGAAATCTATTTCTGCACTTATCCAAACACTGGGAATTTATTCGTTGCTTATTGTCTATGAGCTGTGCACATCCCACCCTCAAAGACCTTATGTACTCAAAAGGAAGAGGAAAGTGTACATGAACAACAACTATCATATAAAGTTGAAAGGGAGTACTGCCATAAGAAAAGTGATGAAGTCCAGACTGGATCCAATGCACTGGCCATTACGGAGATAAGGGGAAAGAAGGGAGAGTGGAGTTCCTGTTGCCTCCCATGGCTTTACTGATTCCTGTCAGTTCCTGTGGCATCTAGACAATTATCCCAGCAACCCTAGTCAATGAATACATAAGCTTCCTTCCATAGGTTGGACTGAATAGTCTTGTGGACAATCCAGATGCAGATATAGTGAGAGGATAGTGGTGGAGATACAGGGCGAAGAGGTTTCTGTTTGCTCTTCTGATGAATGAGGTTATAAAGCAATTAAAAGTTCTGGAAAAATTCTTTGACTGAGATGTCATCTATTGAAGTGTCTGTTGTTTCAAACACAGGACAGAGATATTTCACCTAAGAAATCTAAAAATCTAGAACATCCCATCAGGGTTAAGAAATATATCTATCTTTAGAAGCTTTGCCTTTTGATATATTGAAAATGTTTCTTGGATAGTTATTAAATTTCTACAAACCTCAATTAGGGACTGGTAGAAACATCAAGGTTAACCAAGAAGTTATAGTATTAGAAGCAAACTTCATGAGCATTATCTCAAGCCCATATGTCCAGATTCAAATGTATATAGGTGTGCTTTTTCTGGGTTCCACAAAGATAGACATTCAAGTTAGCTCCAAATAAAAAGCACAGTGCCTTTCTCTCATGTATAATAACTGTGAACCCCACTGACTTTCTTGGATGCTTTGTTGCTGTAGCTGTCTATCAACCCATGGCAGACCCATGTCTGATTAGTAGTTGTATCCTCTAGGTCAAGCTGGGGGCTTTTTTAATCAGTGAAGGAATATTTATTCCTGTGGCTTCGGCTGTAGCTTGCCAAGACGGTAGAGACTGGCTGGCCTTTCCCATATCTGATGCTCTCTAATTCATTGCTTACTGAAAATTCAAAAAGTGTGGCCCCAGAATGCCTAAGGACTAATGAAAAGGATGAGGCACACTGAGGTTCTCATACAAGGTTGCTTGCCTTTCGAGATTTGTCTCCGGGTTGGTACCTCACTGCACCCCAGGGAGCGGGTTGGTACCTCACTGCACCCCAGGGAGCGGGTTGGTACCTCACTGCACCCCAGGGAGCGGGTTGGTACCTCACTGCACCCCAGGGAGCTGCTATTAGTTCTGCCTTGTTCATATCAGGAAGGAAAACAATCAGGGCTGAAGGCATTTTTCTGGCTTTTTCTCAAAAAAAAAAAAAAGAAAAGAAAAAAGAAAAAGAAAAGAAAAAGCTGTGGAATATTCTCAGTGAGAAAAGCGGAGGGGGTGGGGGGTGGGGGGGGACAATTGCATCAGAGTTACAGGTCTATGGGTAGGGCCAGCACCAGCACTGGAAATGACTCTGACGTGAGTTTATTTTAACTGCCAAGCTCTCAGGTTTAAAGAGATCCTTTCTTTGTATTTCACGACAGCGCTAGTTTAATCTGCTTGCTTTTTAGTACCAAGCGGCTGAGAAAGATGAATAATCTTTGGGCAAGAAGTCATAAAGCCGGTATTTCTACTGCAATGGTTCATATAGCAGAGCTGTAAAAATAGCATGGCAGTTAAATGTACCCAAATGTCATTGCTAATCTGTCTCAAAGTCAAAACTACCACCTATTCATTCTTTACAAGTCAAGAGATAAAAACCCAGGACTGTGTCTTTAGGAAAAAAAAAAAAAAAAAGAATCCTTATAAATCCGGCCTGATGGTGTCACTATCTCTCCTCTTACTTTGAGATAACAGAAGCAGTAGGGATTCTTCACTTTCAGTGTGCTATTTTATTATAATTTTCCCACATGGAAGGTTTTTAAAAACCACTGTTAACTTTCTTTATCTTTCAATTATAACAGCAATGTTTAAAAAAATTTCCCAAATGCTCCACATTATTGGTCATTAGAGAAACACAAATTAAAAGTGCAATAAAACATTACCTTTCAGGATGGTAAAATTAGAAAAAAAAAAAAAAAAAGGTAACACCACATGTTGGGTCAAATAGAAGTGAGACTACTCCTGTCCTGGTGATGGGAATGGGTAGTGGCATAGCCAGCCCCTCTGGGAATTAATGTGACAGTTCTAAATCTACATAGGCACTGATTGTACAACCAAGAAACAGGAGTTTTAAACATTTACCCTTGAGGAGTGAATATTTTTGGTGATACAAAGAAAACACAGGAATGTTTATCATAGCTTTTGTTGTTCATTTTTAGAAGCTGAAAGCCACTCAAATTTTCTTCACTTAAACAAACTTGTATATCCATTAAAAAAACAAGCAAGCAAGACTATTACAGGTCAAATACTGTGTGATCCTATCTTATGTACAATATATACAAATGGAGAACAAATTAGTAATTTCTGCCTGATGGGGGAGGGCTGGCTAAGATCAATGTGATCTCAGAGGAGTAGTTTTGGAGAATTTTTTAGTGGTGAGCAGACTGATCCATGTTCTGATGTTTGTGGTTACATAAACATGTGTATAAGATCCTTTTGTCTGTTTCTCTTTCTGTCCCCTTCTACACACACTGCGTGCATGTGTGAGTGTGTGTGTGTGTGTGTGTGTGTGTGTGTGTGTGCACAACACATACAAGTTAAGGTAAATTTTAAAATGCTATACTTTCTTTAGCCTAGATAATAATAACATTGTCAATATCCTGGATTTGACATTATGTTAAGTCATAGAAAATGTCACCATCAAGAAAGCTGTATGTAGTGTTCAAAGGATGCTATACGCTTCTGAAATTTCCTTCATATTTATAATCATTTAAGAATATGTTCACCTTCCCTTCAAGGCTCTATATAACAATTGTGACATTTAACCATAGGATTTGTGGACAAGCAGAAAGATAGGAATTGAGCAAGAAGTCACTCTCCCTGTCCTTTTTTTTTTCTTTTACATATGTTTTGAAGAAGATAAGAAAGCCAGAGTTTCTTCAGAAGCTTCCAGAGTGCTCTGGTATCTACAAAAGGGAGTTATCAGCTTTCTCCTTTCACTGAAAACCCACAACACAATGTAGACCTAATGTTTTCCTTCTCATCTTCCATTCCTTTGTGAAAATCTACAGATTGGACTCATTCTTTACATCACAACTAATGTCATCTTTGAATTTCAAAACTGTCCCATGTTAGTGTCAATTTAACACACTTGGCAGCTTCCTTCTGCTGTCAGCCTGAAGAGGTGAACCCTTCATATGGCCACTGAACTCTGCCTTCTTCTCCATCTGCCCCTGAAAAGTGTTTTTCCCATTCCTTGTCTGACCACAGGCACCTTGTCCTTGATACTTTCCCCTTACCATATGGTCTAGAACATGGTGCCCTTTTTGCTGGACCCTGCTCCATTTCAACTCACATTCTACTGTTACATCACAGTTCCATGTTTGATTTTTACAAGCATCTTCCCTAATTCATTTCAGTCAGAACATTTTCGCAAATGTTCCAATAGAACCAAGTTAATTTAGAGCTTGGACTGTCTCTAGGGACAGTGTTCTCAGGGAGAAGAGACTTTTGTCTCCTTTCAGGAAGTTAAAGAGGGGTTGAAGGGTGCTTATAAGAAGGGGGAGCCAATTGAGGTTGCCCAGAAAGGTCTGGAGGGAGGCGAGAGTTAATTTTTGAGGGAAAGAAAGAGTTGGTTTGAGGGGACATATTGAGGTAAGGGAAATTTCTGTTCTTAAAAAAGCAATAGGTAGAATAAGTTGGATTGGCCCACACTTTTCCTTTGTGTTCAAGCCTTCATAGATGTTCCAGAAGTCTCTAAATTTATGTAAGAAACTGTTGGGCTATTTTGAATCCTAGGGCAGGTAGGGAGGGTATTAGCTGCTCCTTAAGTTGGGAGGGGGAGTTGGAAGAGTCTCACCAAACTAAAATATTATCTATGTAATGGTATATATTGAGTCCTTTGTCTAAATAAGGTTTCAATGCAGTGGATACAGTCTCCTGACAAATGATTGTACTGTTAGCCATTCCCTTCTGGAGAACAGTCTATTAATAGCATAAGGCTGGGCCAGAGTTATTAATTGGAGGTACTGAGAATGCAAAGCATTCGCAGTCTTGGGGGTGGGGTGGGGATGGAAAAAAAGCTGTCTTTTATGGTTATTGCTAACTGAGGAACATTGGCAGGGATGGATGAGATGTGGGGTAGCCCTCTTTGTGGGGAGTCCCAGACTCACATGGCTTTGTTAATTGTCCTCAGATCTTGTATTAATTTCCATCCCCTTGACCTCTTTTTTATAGCAAACACAGGGGTATTCTATGAACTGACTTATATTTTGTTGGGGGAGAAATGTTGCTTTTATGTTAATGAATCTGAGCTGGTAGAACAAAATATACAAATGTTCAAAGAACTCTGGGGGAACCTCTGGGCATGCTATACTCCCAACACCCCATTCCTTGGTACTCTAACCCCTTGGTAGCCTGGGTTCTTCCCCTCCTTGGCCCTGTATTAGCCATTGGAGCCTTGCTTCTCTTGGCACCCTGTCTCATACAGTTTCTAAAGCAGCAGATGCATAGCATTGCAAAAATCACTACCAATCAGGTCTTGGTTCAGTATCAAACTGTTCCCAACCTAGGAGACAGTTATTCTGGTGACACCTCTCCCTTATAAGAAGAAAAGGGGGATTTGTGGGGCAGTGGGCTACACACAGACAGCCTGGTCTCCAGTTGAACATAGGTCTTGAACCCCGAGAGACTCAGTGGGTGGTGATTTCCACCTACATGGGATGGAAGGTGTTCGATCATGTCTCCTGGACCCCAGGCTCCTGTCGAATTTACCGATGCCACAGCCCCCACAGGAGATGTGTTTGACTATCAGTCATGTAGGAATAACATCAAGCCTTCCCACATGCAAATAAGGTTTCCCCCAAACTCTCAGTCCAAGCCAATGAGAATCCTGAATCACCCCCAAAACTGTATATAAATCCTATCCAGGAAATTAAAAGTGTACGAGAACTACTCAGTCATCTGAGTCTTTTGTTCCAAGAGCTGTAACACTTGGGAAGAGATCTTCCTGAGGTCCTGCCATACTCCTCACTGGATAGTCCGCTTCTCTTTGGCCCAGCCTGACCTGACTCAGTGCAGAGCAGCTTGAAGTTACCGAGCAACCTTGAAGGCAAGGCAAAGACTTCGTCTCCCTGCCTGCACTCGCTTCCCTTTGCTGGAACCCTCGCACCAGGCCTGGCCAGAGATCTCTGTGGAAAACCTCTGGTACCCAGGCCCACACTTTTCCTTTGTGTTCAAGCCTTCATATATGTTCCAGAAGTCTCTAAATTTATGTAGGAAACTGTTGGGAATTTCTGTGCCCCAAATGCTAGAGATTAATGCAATTTAATTAACCTCTTTAAAAATATTGATTATCTAGTATGGATTTCTACTAGGAGCTAGAGCATTAAAGGTGAAAAAGAAATTACGTTTGCAGTAAGAGATCTTGAGTTCAGTGAGTTAAATAGAGATTCATGAGTTTATTCTTAGGAAAGAAACTGTGAACATGAAGCAGGAGCAAAGTACGATGGGAGCATAGGAGCCAGTGGAATCCTTCTCACAGTGGGGCTCGTAGAACTGAGGAAGGAGCTAAATTAGATGTAAGGGCTTTGCAGCTGGTCCTCCTGCATCCATCTGTCTCACTCACAATATGTGACAGAGATATAATTGGGCGAGACTGATCCAGTCCTCACTTGGATGGAGTGCTATCCTACTAAACTGTTAGTAGCAAGCTAACTAAGAAGCATTTGTCTATCTATCGTAAACCAATGAAAGAAATATCATTGCTTATTAATTCAAGGAGTCTATATCTAAGCCAATTTGTTCTTACTTTTCCAGTATTTCCTTGGCTACTTGTATGGTCCAATCAGAGTAGACTTATAGGCTTTTACTCATTAGTTATAGGCCCACGCTTTATTCATTTGTTTATTTGTTTGTCATTCACCGGTCATGAGTTAAGATGGCTCTGATTTGTGATGGCAGAGATCTACCTTATAACCACAACAAGAGCCGGCAGCAGGATGAGCCAGAAGGGTCAGAACAGGGAGAGATAGATGCCATCGTTAAGACATTTGACCAGCTGTGCTGAAGACTGCTCTTTCTCTAAATGCTCTATATAAAAGACACAAAATAGTTCTTTACCATTAAAGATAGTTTTTGTTGCACTTTCAATTAATATATGATTTGAAAGCATCTTGAATGTAGAAAGGGTTTTAAAAATAAGAAAGATCAATAGCTAGAAGATCAAGAAAGAAATATCTCCCAAATAATAGAAAAGGCTTGGCCAGAGTTATTTAAAAACTGTATTCCCTCTCCCTCTCCCTCTCCCTCTCCCTCTCCCTCT
>LR749629.1:656259-722771 GCA_902729485.2 Mus minutoides | reverse complement strand
TTTTTTTTTTTTTTTTGTCAACTTGACTGTAGTGGTTTGAATATGCTTGGCCCGTGGGAAGTGGCACTATTAGGAAATGTGGCCTTGTTGGAGTAGTTGTGGCTTTGTTGGAGGAAGTGCATCACTTTGGGGGTGTGCTTTGAAGCTCCGCCCAGTGGGGAAGAGACCCTCCTAGCTGCAGGGGCGAAAGTTTATTCCTGGCTTCCTTTGGATGCAGATGTAGAATTCTCAGCCTCTTCAGCGCCATGCCTGCCTAGACGCTGCTGTGAGTCCTGCCATGATGATAATAGACTGAACCTCAGAACCTTTAAGCCAGTATCAATTAAATGTTGTCCTTTATAAGAGTTGCCTCAGTCATGGTATCTGCTCACAGCAATGAAACTCTTAGTAAGACACTGATAGAAACTATAATCATTTGAGGAGAACCGCAATTGAGAAAATGCCTCCATGAAACTGGTATGTAGGGAAGTCTGTGGGGATTTTCCTTAATGAATGATTGATGTGGGAGGTGCCAGCCTACTGTGGGTGGTGCCACCCCTGGCTGGGTGGTCCTGGGTTATATAAAATAGCAGGCTGAACAAGCCATGAAGAGCAAGCATTCCTTTCTGGCCTCTGCTTCAACTCTTGCCTTGAGTTCCTTCCCTGACTTCCCTAAGTAGGGACATGTGACCTGAGAGTTATATGCAGAAATAAACCTTTTCCTCCCCAAGTTTGCTTTCTGGTTACGGTGTTTGATCACAGCAATAGAAACCTAAATAAATACAAATACCTTCTAATTGATGACTGAACTGGTGGATCAGCCATAGTCATAACACACAACAAACACCACCTACCTTGTCTGCATAGCTCTTTTAACAGCAGCAATCTCCAGTGTGTAGCTGAAAATTTCCTCTAAGATGGTGGGGGTGTATTCACACTCATTGACAGTTCATCTTGTTGCAAAGAACATGGTGACTCCCGACTCTGTGTGTGTGTGTGTGTGTGTGTGTGTGTGTGTGTGTGTGTGCCCGCCCTCGCGCATTGCATTCCTGAGTGTAAGAGGTGGAGAGTGTAGAAGCCAGAGATTAATGTTTAGGTGTCTTTCCTTGATCACTTTTACACCTTCCTGAAGTTCATTGAGTTATACTGGGTGGCCATCCAGTTCCCCAGGACCCCCATCTCCACCATGCTGGGGTTACAGGCACTTGCCTCCATGCCTGGCTTTTACATAAGTTCTGAGGATCCAAACTCAGGCCTATAAATTGCTTGTATGGCAATTACTTTACCCACCAAGCCATCTTCCCAAGCTCCTAAAGAATGTTAAAAATGCCCAATGTATGATTCAAGCAATGAACCATCAAAAGTTAGCTGCCCACTAATGAAACCTGCCCAGCTTGAGCACATTCATAATAGCTAATGTGAGTGCATCCCAAGAATGTGGACTCTTGGCATAGTTGGCCAATACCCATGCCAGAAAATGTTACTCTTTTTCAAAGCATTAACCCTGTATTCAAAATACCAACCAACTATTCTAAATCGTAATGTTCATTACCAGTGGGTTTTAACAATTAGTTGGTTAATGAAAAGTACTGAACTATTTGAACTCAAAGAACCTAGCAATTTCAGTCACACATGAACCTGTTAGAGCTGACCTCTTTCAGAACTGCAGGAGTCATTCCAGAATATGTGGTCCCTACTGAATGCATTTCTGTGGCCATTCTCTAACACAGCTATGGGTCTCTAGGACCCTGTGGCCACACAGCTGCAGAAACCTTCCCATGGATGGAGCAATAGGACACAGAACTGGCCTTTGCCTAGGCTCAGGTTACAGGAGGACAAAGTGTTTCCAAAGTGTTTTGCCATCTCTTTCTGCACACCCAGGGCAAGTTCAAACTGACCCGGGGTCTATTTTAACTCAGTTAAAGCATATGCCTGGCCAGTGGCTTCCATCAAAGGGAATCTTTAAGGCAGCCACAAAAGAACACTGAACATCGTTAAATCTGTTGTCTTTTTTGTTTGTTTGTTTTTTCTTTTTTTGTTTTTTGTTTGTTTGTTTGTTTGTCTGTTTGATTTTTCAAAACAGGGTTTATCTGTATAGCCCTGGCTGTCCTGGAACTCACTTTGTAGACCAGGCTGGCCTTGAACTCAGAAATCTGCCTGCCTCTGCCTCCCAAGTGCTGGGACTAAAGGCGTGTGCCACCATCGTCTGGCAAACCTGTTGTCTTAACATTACTAACTAAATTACTACTTATTCCTTGTGTTTTAGACAAAATCGCTGCACAGCATACTAATGGGCTGGTCCAGTTCAGAAGACAGGGCTCATGCATCACAAGGCAGCCTTGAACTGAGCATGTACGGAGGCCTGATCCTACTTCCTCCACCTCCACCTACATTACAGACCTGTGCTGCTCTATGCCCCACCCCCCACCTCCCATTCACTGGCTTTGTTTGAATGACAGAGGGAAGAACAATAGAGAACTGTGTCTTTAAGCCACAAAAATATAGAAACAATTTTTTTCCTCAGCCCTTAATGATCTAATTTTGTAGTCCTGATCATGCTACCAAATTTCAGTGTGAATCCATTTATCTGTCGAATAAGAAGTTAATAAGAGTTACCCAAGGATGCATGTGTGCATCTTAGAAAATGAGTTACCCAGGGCTGCTTAGGCCCAACACACTGAATATGCTCATTTTTATGAACACAAATCCTGCTTGTAAAAGACAAATACAACTTTATAAAGAAAAAAGCTTTATAAAGAGTAATAATTATCTTTTATCACCGTGCCAAATCAGAATTCAGTATCCATTTCTCAGTAAAGAACCCACATCTTAAAAATTTCAAAAAACCTAGGGCTGGAGATGTAGCTCAATTGGTAAAGTGTTTACCCAGCATGCATGAATCCCTAGGTTTGAATCCTATGACCCCAGTGCTCCACAGCCAATGAAATGGATGGATTATCCTTGGCTACAATAAACTAAAGACCAGTCTGTATTACAGGAGATCCTGTCTCAAGGGAAAAAAAAAAGTCAGGAATCTAAACATGTAGATGATAAGATTTGTTCCAAGATTTTTGTCTTTGGCTTCCAATTATCTAACTCCAAGGTGTCTCCTGGGGCTTAGGATCAAAAGGCCACCATGATGGTGGATTCGCTACTTTGCTGTTGCTATGATTGCTGACAGAAGCAACTTAAAGGAGAAAGGGTTCCTTTTTGCTCACAGTTGAAGCTAAGTCTGGTGGCAGGCAGCTAGTCACATTGCATCTGCAGTCTGGAATCAGACAGTGAGAAATGCTCACAATTGTTTTGGCTTTTTTTGGTTTTAATAAATTCAGTCTGTAGTTTGGTGAATTTTCCCACCTCAAGGAATTTTCATGCCTAGAAATTTGTCACCAAGGTGACTCTATATTCTGTAAAAGTATCAATATTAACCACCAAGATGATTATCTCAGGCATAATCAGAGTACCATAGCACAAGAAACTGAATTTCAAAGGTTATTTAGGAAAACTCTCTTTATGCAGTTGTCCCTTCTCCTGAGAACTGACTCAAGTCTGAGGGCTCTTCCCTCATTTCCTCTGGGTCTCTGCTCAGAGAGGGCAGGCCCACCTGACCACCCCATTGACATTACCATAAACCAGGCTCCTCCAGCTATAGGATTTCTTCTTTTTTGTTCTCACACCCTGTCTCGTTATAAATGCATTGTCTTTTCCCCAGGGGTTGTTTGTTCTCAGAATATAACCCAGTTCTTCACAGAATGTCTAAATCATAGTTGATACTCACTAAGTACTGGCCAAATAAAGGAATGTGTATGTTTTAGGCAAACGCCACATTCTGTTTCCAGCAAGGGAGAAACTTAAGAGAATCTTCCGAGACACATGGGGCAGACATATAATAAATATCTCCTAATGTTTCAGCTTTCCAAGCAAGTGCATCTAAGTTAGCCTGCATGCAAGTTACCCCGAGAGTTTACACAAATCAACCTTGTTCTCTTACAGCTCGCCAGGCTGTGAAGCTAACCCAACACACTTCCTCCCGTCTCAGTTCTTCCATGCTTACGGACCCCCACACCCCTTCCTTACCATACTGATCTGTCGCACTGCTGAAGAGGAGATAGTCAGAAGTGCAGGTCTTGGACTCAATGTTCAAATCTCCCAACCTCAGAATAAGTCTCTTCCCCTTCGGGACTGTGATGATCTTTTCGCACACAGTGTGATTGGGGTAAGTCCCTGGATAATTCTTAGATGTCATTGTGCCACTATCCTGAGAGGTCACTATGTGTCCACAGCCATCACCTGGTAAAGAAGAAAGAACACAAGATGTAATTGACTCCTACAAGAAAGAACAAGACTCCTCTACATTCTTTGTCTTGAGTGTTTCATTTTGGTTTTTGTTTTTGTTTGTTTTGTTTTGTTTTTCCTGAGAGAAGGAAGGGCTAAACAACAAAGCCTGAGCATGAATCATGCACTATATCTTGTTTCAAAATATTCCATCTTTGGTCCCCGGTTTCATCTAATGAACTCAGTGGGTCTTATGCTCTGAATTAGATGCATGCCTTAAGAAACACAATTTGTAGCTGGGCAGTGGTGGTGCACGCCTTTAATCCAGAACTTGGGAGCCAGAAGCAGGTGGATTTTTGAGTTCAAGGCCAGCCTGGTCTACAGAGTGAGTTCTAGGACATCCAGGGCTATATAGAGAAACCCTCTTTCAATAAACAAAAACAAACAAACAAAAAAGAAACAAAATTTGTTTTTCTGGTTGTCTACCTTGTTCAAAAGACTGACCTTTGCCACACATTTGTCAAGTCACTCTAAAGCCAATGAATAATAATTTATAACTCACTTCAGAGTGATGCTGATGGGTAAAAGATTCTCCTGATAGAATCTATACTAATACAGATAGGATTTTGTTTAGGTGCAAGCCTCTTAGCTGAGCATTCTAGCTGGATACTGTTGGGGACAGTGGACAAGTCTCTCTCTTCCCCCATTCCCCCCCACCCCCATGTGCTCACGGCTGGCCTCTATTTCTCTATTCCTCTACTCTCTACCTCTCTCTGCCTTTCTCTGCCTCTACTACCCTCTTAACTCCCCTCCCCATGCCCAGAATAAACTCTATTCTATACTATAAGTCGGGTTGGTCATGTGGCTGGTCCCTCAGGGGGAAGGGATTGCCTGAGAATGGGTCAGTAGAGGCACCCCTCTCCCCACACCTCACCACACCTCACCAAAACATATCCCTCCCCCTCTTTATCTTTTTATAAACTCATCAGGTACAAGACTACAGTTGACCTGAACTGGTATTTTATAGCACATTTGTAGGATAATAAGGAAAATATTAGTCATTTCCTGACATATGAGTTTTGCCAGGTGCCTTTGCCTCCCTCCTGCTGGAGTGGAACTAAGACTCAGGGCACTTACCTGACTTAAAAGCAAAACTCATCTTCAAAACAGCAAAATCTTGATAGCCATGATAAGCTCTACCTGCTCTGCTCTTCCAGTGTGATTGATATAAAGGCAATATGGGGATTGATTCTAGAACCTTCCCTCCCCTCCCTTCCATCCACCCTCTTCCTTTCATCAATTAACCAACAGATTGCACCAGCTGATGTAGCCAAATGCATGACACCAGTATCTAAGGCCTCACCAACCAAGCCAGCTGCAAGGTGAATAGATTGTATTTGGGCGACACAACAGCTGGAGTTGTGGAGCTCAAGAGAAAATTAATTTTAAGAGTGCTGCATAACTCCAGAGTCTATCTATCTTAGGAGCCACAGTGGAGGCCAGAAAGAGGACCTGACAAGCAGGGTGGTTTCAGTGGAATAACACACAAATCCATGCCACAGAAAAATGTTAGATTGTGAAGATGAAGAAAAAAACCCACCATTGAACCTGGAGGTCTATTAAGGTGAGCTGGTGAGTACCAGAGCTACAGAACGAACATTCTGAGCATGGAGCTCATGAGAGCGGATGATTAAACAGGTAACACACACACACACACACTTGGGGAGTTGGGGCTGCAGGGCCATGAATTAATTCAAGGCCAACTTGAGCTATACAGTGAGTTCAAAGCCAGTGTGGTCTATAGATTATGACTGTCTCAAAACACACACAAAAAAATAGAGAACAGATATTAGAAAAAGATGAGCATCCTAGCTGGATACTGTTGGGCACTTACAGTGGACAAGAGTTTGAGGAGCGATGAGAATGGGAAGCGAGAGAGGACCACCTTGGGGTTCACACAGCCACATGGGGAAGAGAGGAGGAGACAAAGCCACATGGGGAAGAGAGAAGGGGACAAAACAGCAGTTTTGCATCCAAGTGACTGGAAGGCGAAGGCAGCCAGGAAGGCAAACAAACGAGAGGTATCATTTTGGTGGTCAGCTTTGGAGTGATTGCTAAATTATCCGGGTTCTTGAGCAGCTGCGAGTATAAAACTGAAAATTATATTGGAGAGAGGTGTATTATACAAAGGCATATAGTAAGTTGTGCTTTGATTTAACATTTGAATTATTTGCCTGCTTTCAAAGGTTCTAATGGAAAACATGCCAATCAGATGATTTTATATATGTGTACATTCACACAGGTCTAGAGAAATAATTACTGTCCCTTTAAAGGGGGTCAGCACCTAGTCCCCCACCACCAAAGAACCCGGATACTCCTTTTTATTCATTAACCTTACCTTTGTAGGTTGATCTTGAGCACCCAGAAAAGGAACAAGTGAAGGAACAAACATAATGAACTAAATTCAACTAAACATAAATTCAACTAAACTTGTCAGCTACCCAGAAGCAGCCTGGCCAACCATTTGATTTCTCAAGCTTTCCATTCTGTCTAATTCTCTAAGAAGAGAAGAAAAGAGAGAGAAAAAAAATGTTTAAAAATAACACAGGGCTGTTAGGAAGGCTCTGTGTAAAAGCACTGACTCCTCAAAGTTGTCACACACACACACATACACACACACACACACACACACAGAGGGGACACTTCATACACACATAACAGGAAGTTCTTAAATGATTTTTTAAAAAAGGAAGCAAATACCATTTTTACAGACATCTACTGATTTATGTAGGGCTGAAATGACATACAGTCTGAGATTTGCCTTAAGTTCTTTACACAAAAGGGAAGAGAGGCGGGATGAATGAAAAGATGGATGTTGTGACTTGCTGGGACGCTCGCACAGCACTGAGAGAAGTGATCAAAGTGACTGGGATGGAGCTCGGTGGTACAGTGCTTGTCTCTTGGCTCTGAGCTCAAGGCCCACCACACTTTAACAGAAAAGGTAAGAAAGCCGATGTTTAAGGAAACCATTAAAATCAAAGTTTTATGATTAAATTTCACAGAAGTGTTGGAGTTGATCTCCCAGAGAGAGAGCTGAGGCAGGCTTGAGTAGTGGTAACAGCCAGAATGAACTGCCACCTGCCTAACTTCAAAGCCAACAAGAGAAAAAGATCCAGGAAGCATTACCACAGGGCATCTGTCTACTCTTCAAAAGCATCGGAAAGGAAATGTTTATCTTTTCCTTCCTTTGAACTGGAACTTAACTGCCAAAGCACCGGATGACCCCAGACAGAAACTGCCTCTCCACTACACAATATTTATCTCATGGTGGTCCCTTTACTATAGGCCTAATGTCTGGCTACCAGTCACAGAAGCTGCTGCACAGGGAAAATGACCCTTAAAACAATTTACAAAATAAAACTGACTGGGGCTGGGAGTTCAAGGCCAGCCACAGCTACCTAGCAAGTTTAAGCCAGCCTGAGCTCGAAAATTGAAGATGGGCTGGGCATGATGGTGCACACCTTTAATCCCAGCACTTGGAGGCAGAGGCAGGTGGATTTCTGAGTTCAAGGCCAGCCTGGTCTACAGAGTGAGTTCCAGGACAGCCAGGGCTACACAGAGAAACCCTGTCTCAAAAACAAACAAACAAACAAACAAACAAACAAGAGTAAATACAAGCAAAGAATAAACAAAAATATCCTTTAACTTTTTTTTTGTTTTGTGACCTGTACACAGAAGTACATCCTCTCTCGGAACACTTAGAAACAATACTCATCTCACACCAGTAAGAATGGCTAAGATCAAAAATTCAGGTGATAGCAGATGCTGGTGAGGATGTGGAGAAAGAGGAACACTCCTCCATTGCTGGTGGGATTGCAAATTGGTACAACCACTCTGGAAATTAGTCTGGCGGTTCCTCAGAAAATTGGACCTAGTACTACCGGAGGATCCAGAAATACCTCTTTTGGGCATATACCCAGAAGATGTTCCAGCTGGTAATAAGGACACATGCTCCACTATGTTCATAGCAGCCTTATTTATAAGAGCCAGAAGCTGGAAAGAACCCAGATGTCCCTCAACAGAGGAATGGATACAGAAAATGTGGTACATTTACACAATGGAGTACTACTCAGCTATTATAAACAATGAATTTATGAAATTCTTAGGCAAATGAATGAATCTGGAGGATATCATCCTGAGTGAGGTAACCCAATCACAAAAGTACTCATATGATATGCACTCACTGGTAAGTGGATATTAGCCCTGAAACTTAGAATACCCAAGAAACAATTTGCAAAACACATGACACTCAAGAAGAAGGAAGACCAAAGTGTGGATCCTTCCTTCCTCCTTAGAATGGGGAACAAAATACCCAAGGAAGGAGTTACAGAGACAAAGTATGGAGCTGAGATGGAAGGAAGGACCATCCAGAGACTGCCCCACCCGGGGATCCATCCCATAATCAGTCACCAAACCCAGACACTACTGCATATGCCAGCAAGATTTTGCTGACAGGACCCTGATATAGCTGTCTCTTCTGAAGCTATGCCAGTGCCTGGCAAATACAGAAGTGAATGCTCACAGTCATCTATTGGATGGAACACAGGGCTCCCAATGGAGGAGCTAGAGAAAGTACCCAAGGAGCTGAAGGGGTCTGCAACCCTATAGGAGGAACAACAATATGAACTAATCAGTACCCCCAGAGCTCATGTCTCTAGCTGCACATGTAACAGAAGAAGTCAGCCATCTTTGGGAGGAGAGGCCCTTGGTCTTGCAAAGGTTATATGCTCCAGTACAGGGGAATGCCAGGGCCAGAAAGCGGGAGTGGGTGGGTTGGGGAGCAGGGTGGGGCTGGGGGTAGGGGGTAGGGAGTGGGGAGTGTATAGGGGACTTTCAGGATAGTATTTGAAATGTAAATGAAAAAAATATCTAATAAAAATTGTTAAAAAAAAAAGAAACAATACTCATTTAAAAAAAAGATGAGTTAAGGGCTGACAAAATAGCTTGTTGTATAAAGGTGTCTACCCTACTGCCAAGACTGAGGTTTGATGATGGGAAAGAACCAATTCCCTCAAGTTATCCTCTCACCTTATAAGAACCATCAGTACTTGGGAAGTGGAAGGAAAAGGATCAGGAGTTCTAGGTCACCCTTGGCTATATACCCAGTTTGAAGGAGTCCTTGTCTTAAAAATGTGTGTTTGTGTGTATTTGTATATACAATATATAATATGATTGATTGTACAGTGTAAGTTTCCAAGTTATTTTTAGCTTATTTATTATACATTTATCTTCTTACATTTTTTACAGTAACTTATATTTATTGATGATCCATCCTCACATGGAATGGCACATGTTGTGATGTTGAGATCATAGGGGAGTTCTTTCCTTCTACCCATTTGGAATCCGAGAATCAAACTCACATCACTATGCTTAGCAGTGTACCTACTGAGCTACCTCATTGGAACCTCATCTATATTAAAATAGAAAACACACACACACAATTGTATTGAATTGAACACAATGAAATCAGGACAGTAATATAAAAAGACCAAATTCAACTGATTTCCTTGTAACAGTTAAGTCGACTTTAGCATGAACCAAATAGCATAAGTGGCAAAATCGCTCCATAAACCAGTAAGCTCAGATGTCATTAAGAGTTCATGCCATAGGGAGGAAGGATGAAGCTCTCTTGCTTCGAGGAGTTCATAGTCACCAGGGAGATATTAACAAGTCATTTTTCTTTTGAGTGAGAGTTTTACACATCTTAGACTAAACCTGAACTGTAGAACTGTTTTGAACATATCATCCTCCTGCCTCTACCTCCTCCCAGAGCTGGGATTATAGGTGTGCACCCAAAGCCTGGGATGGAACCCAGAACTTTGTGCATGCTAGGTAAGCCTGCTGCCAACTGAGCTGCACCAGCCTTATCCAGTAATGCTTGAGTAAAGCTGTGAGTTCAAAGCCATGTATACAGACTTAACATCTCTCTATCCTACCTAGGGCTAAGAAGCAGTGGATATAACTTTTCATCAACACTAGTTATTCAGGAAGAAGTATTTTCTAAATAAGCTGAATCCTAGACCCTTGTCTACAGGAACAATCCTTTTATTTAGTCTATTCTAGTTCCTCCCTACAGGAAAGGAAGACAGTAACTTCCTTAAACAGCGTCTTCCCTTTTGGTAAGAAACATGTTTCACAAACAGAAAAGCAAATTAGGAGACACCTGTGGTTCAGATCTACAATCCTAAAAAAAGAGAAGGAGGTAGGATTAAGAAGAAAACTTGGTGGCTAGGGAGATAACTCAATCAATATAGAGCTTGCTGTGTGACCACAAGGCCCTGAGTTCAGATTCCCTGCCCCCAGCCAAAAGCTGGCTATGGTAACTCTTATCTGCAATCCCAGTGTTGGGTGGATCCCCAGACTTCAATGGTGCCTGAGTAGTTCTCAACCTTCCCAATGCTGTGACCCCTTAATTCAGTTCCTTATGTTTTGGTGACCCCCCCCCCCCAATGATAAAACTATTTTCTTTGCTACTTCATAATTATAATTTTGTCGCTGTTATGAATCATAATGTAAATACCTGTATTTTCCAATGGTCATAGGTGACCCACCACCCCCTCCTTCCAAGGGGTAGCAACCCACAGGTTGAGAACTGCTGAATGGATGAGCTTCAAGTTCAGTGAGAGAACCAGTCTCAAACAATCAGGGGGCTGGCACTATAGACTTGTCAAAAGCCATGAACAGAGAATCATAAGCCTAAGCCTTCAGGCAAGGGTAAGAGGGTCGGCAAACACTATTGACACTCTGCTAAATTGACAGCTTGTCAAACTGCTTTCTAAATGCTTAGAAAGGATAGATGCGTGCTGCTCTCAGCTTTGGTGACAGAGGCCTCTTTTTTTGCAGTGGGCAGTGTCTAAAGTGCTGAGGATAAGTGGTTGTTTCATGCCCACTCAGAAAGGATCATCTATATCACTGCCCCCAGGGCTCAGGGAACAAAGTGAAAGAGGGAGAGGAGAGGGAAGAATGTAAGAGCTGGAGGATGGCCAGGAATTCTACAAAAGGCTGTTTCTGGACAGGACATGGCTTTTACAGTCATGAACTCACAACATCTCTGATTACCTGTTGTAGTCATTTGAATGGTTTGACCCCCATAGATTCATGTGTTTGAACACTTGGCCATAGGGAGAGGCACCTTTAGGAGGTGTGGCCTTACTGGAAGAAGTGTGTCACTGAATAGTCCGGCTTTGAGGGCTCCAATGGTCAGGCTCCTCCCAGAGTGGATAAGAGTCTCCTCCTGGCTACTTTCTAATAAAGATGGAGAACTCTGCTCCATCTCCAGCACCATGTTGGCCTGTGTGTTGCCATGCTCCCCACCATGATGATAATGGACTAAACCTCTAAAACTGTAAGCCAGCTCCAACTCAATGTTGTCCTTTAGAAGAGCTGCCATGGTCACGATGTCTCTTCACAGTAATAAAACCCAAACTAAGTCAGAAGTACAAGTTCTACACAAGATGGAGTTAATCAGCATTCCAGTATGGATAGGTGAGAGACTTGTGAGGACCCTTGGGTAAGGAGCTACTGGCAAATGATGGCTGCTAGGGGAAGGGGAACCATGTTCATATGCACACACATGAACATACACTACACATATAGGCATAGAAAGCTTTTCAGGGGTTTGTACTTGTGGAAGAATTATTTGGGTAATGGAAAGTATTCGATTATGACCCATATAGATTTATCACAGCCCAGGTACACACACACACATGTACTTAAACCATACAACAAACTCTATCAATCCAATTCTTCCAGTAGATGTAACCCACAGTCCTGCTTCCCACTTGATTCCACCTGGCAACTCACTAAAAGCATATTGGCTTTGGCTCCAGAACCTGCATTACTGATGAGTTCCAACCAGTAATTTGGGAAAGAGCGCTCAGAAATACTGTGAGACTGAAACCACGTCTAGAGACATGAGTTCATTATGGCTCCATCTGGGCTCCTCTAATATTCAAGTTACGACAGGTCTCCTCATACACAATCACCCACGTGTGGGTGTGAAAAAAACTGCTTCCCACGTCTGAGATCAAACGCACTCTTGATGGCTGCAATCTTTTCAACCACAAAGGTAAGCTTGCAATCATTACCACGTTCTTTGTCTGGTGGTGAGGCGGCCAGATTCCCAAGGTATCACTAATTCTGCTGTGAGCCAGACTCTTATAAGCATTGCTGCTGTGCTCAGCTATGCTTTATGAGCTCCCAGGAGAAACGGAGAAACAAGACTGGCAAGAACCATAGCACTTCTCAACCTATGGGCTGTTGTTACTCATCCGAGGCGGTCGACTGACCCTTCCTCACAGCTTGCCTAAGACCACTGGAAAACACAGATATTTATATTATGATTCATAACAGTAACAAGATTACAGCTATGAAGTAGTGACGAAAATTATTTTATGGTTAGGGGCCACCATGGCATGAGGAACTACATTATTAAAGGGTTGCAGCATTAGGAAGGTTGAGAACCACTGGCTTAGCAGGTAAAGGTGCTTGAGACAAAAAGCCTGATGAGCTGAGGCTAATCCCCAGAACTCAGGTAAGAAGGGAAGGACAAGACTCCACAAAGTTGTCTTCTGATAGCCACAAACCTGTGGATGGTAGGAAACAGCCCTCCCTGGCAATAACGATAAACTTAAAATCTTAAAATTGTTATTTTTTATTTATTTATTTATTTTAAGAAATGGGAGAAGAAAGGCACAAGTGCTTAAGTGACCACATGGGAATAAAAAAGTAAAACAAAAGTTGTGACCATAAAACAGAATGGTTACCCAGTCTTTAGTTTTTCTGAGCAGAAATGGGTGCTATTACTATACTGAAAGTTATCACAGCTATTGGCTAGAAAAACCTGTGACCGAGTTCTTCTGAACTGTTTGGGAAGTCTCTCCGATCTTATTCTTACCACAGATGAAACTGATGCTAATATTCTGAGGCAGTCATCCTAACTAGTTTTGTTTCAGCAGCTTAAAAACATTTGAATAAACGGGATTCATCAAGTGTCCCCTCTGTGGCTACTGCCGCCAACAGTACTTAGCCCCCAGTCTTTTGGAAGTGTCTTACCCTCCTTTCCAGAGTGAACCCAAATCCAATGAGTTCTTGATGCAGGAGTATAAAGATTTGGCCACAACTGGAGACAACTTAATATGGTTATCCCAGCTGCAAAATTCCCCTGGGATCAGTCACAGCATGGCCAAACTTCTTCCCAGGAAAGCCAAAATCATGGTTTCACAAATTCCTTCTGCTAAGCTTACATCCACTTCCCAGTGGTGGTTGCCTCTCTCCTCCTATTTACATTTTAGAAACTTAGGTCCTAGTTCACTGCTGCTGAGAAGCTGCTGTAAGATCTTAAGAGTGGGTTACTAAGGAACACAGTGTCCTCATAGGGATGAGTTTGGTTGTTTTCTCTCTAGGATGCTCTGGGATTCTTTCTGATTCTCCTATCTTCTACCACAGGCCCAAATGGCCCTTCAGTTTTGGGCTTTGCATCCTACCGAGTGGTAAGTGAAAGCAATTTATTTTCTCTATGTATTAAAAACATGGGGGAAGAGGAGAGGCTGAAGGGGCTGGAAATGGAGTACAGCTGGTAGAGAGTTTGCTTAGCCATGAAGTTCTAGGTTCTCTCCCCAGCCACCACATAAAACAAACAAATAGACAAACAAACAAAAGGCAGTATCTATGTCAAATGCCTGTAGTCCTAGCACACCAGACACCTGTGGTTACACTGTGAGCTTGAAGCCTGCCATGCCTGTGCTACACCACACTGTCCCAACACGAAACAAGCAAAACAATGAAAAAATATCTCCCCATAGAAATGATCAAAACCAAACTGTATCGATGGAAAGTTTCACTGGGCATACACCATCCAAAACCAAGCAAGGCATTTCCAGGCCCATCAAGCGCTCCCCCAACTGCCATCCGTGGTCTACATTTCTGATATTTAAAGAGCTCGAGTTGTACACCACATCCTTTTTTTTTTTTTTAAAGATTTATTTTATTTATTATATGTGAGTACACTGTAGCTGTCTTCAGACACTCCAGAAGAGGGAGCCAGATCTCGTTACAGATGGTTGTGAGCCACCATGTGGTTGCTGGGATTTGAACTTATCACCTTCGGAAGAGCAGTCGGGTGCTCTTACCCGTTGAGCCATCTCACCAGCCCTGTACACCACATCCTTAAAACCCAATTCACTATTCTTTTTTTTTTTTTCCTTGTTCAGGTCAACCCCGCTCGCTCCGGCCGGCTCTGCTCACTCATACCCACATCTTACTCCTAAAAATAATTCTTTCTTTAAAATTTCAAAAATATTGAGCTGGAGAGATGGCTCAGAGGTTAAGAACACTCGCTGCTCTTCCAGAGGACCTGGGTTCAATTCCCAGCCCCCACATAGCAGTTCACAACTGTTTATATAACTCCAGTTCCAGGGGAATCTGACACCCTCACACGGAGATGCAGAAAAAATACCAATGTGCATTTTATATTATTATTATATGTGTATGTATGCATGTTCAAATGTTTTGGGGGATAGAGCATGTTATGGTGTGTGTGTACAAAGCAGAGGACAAACCCAGTGGAGTTTGTCCATCCACAGTTTATACAGTTTCAGGTTGCCAGGACTGGCCGCAAGCATCATTTACTCAAAGAGCTATCTCCCTGGCCCATTAATTTTTTAAAATTTTTTTGTTTTATGAGATTACAATATAATTACATCATTTCCCTTTTCTACTTCCAAACCCTCCTATTTCTCTTTCCAATTCATGAACATTTTTTTGGTCTACAGTTGCTACACACATAATGCGTATACATAGATATCCCTAAACACATAAACACAGCCCGTTCAGTCTGCACCATGCCGTTTGCTCTTGTGTCTTCAGGGCTGACCTTTTGGTATTGTTAAGCAGTTGGTCTGCTCTTCCCTGGGTAAGGCTGTCTCTCCTTCTCTCAGGATTCCTTAGTTACCTGAAGTTCTTTCTGTAGGGTTGAGGCCTCCTCAGCTCTCCCCACCAGTGTTAGCATGTTTATTTGTGTCCCTGTTCAGCTCAAGTTTAGGCAGCCATGTTGGTGAGACTTTATGGATGCCTCTAATTATTTTTTAAAGCAACAACTGCCTTTGTTTATAAAGGTGATAAAAATCTAACACCTCAGGGAGCTTGCCATTTTTAAAAGGCAAACAAATACCTGTGTCTCAAATCTCATGCTAAGTAGTTTAAACTTAAAATACCCGGGCAATTATTTGCATTAAAATTACCATTAATAAGTAAACATAAAATCATATTTTCAAGAAAAAAATTATAAAATATCTTTATTACAGCATATCCAAGAAGTTTACTTAGTGTCATTACGTCAGTAGCATCCACTAACCAATGCCAGGCTGGGAAGGTGGCTTTACCCAGGGGGAGAGCAGAGAAAAAACACAAATTACTTGATGTCTTTGCTTGAATTGATCAACACCAGAATGCCAACAAGTGCAACCATCATTCCATATATTTTCTCATTGAAAATGCAAGTTGGGTGTGGTGACGCTTGCCTTTAATTAACCCCAGCACTTGGCAGGCAGAGACAAGAGAATTTAAGGCCAGCCTGGTGTACAGAGCGAGTTCCAGCACAGCCAGAGATACACAGGAAAACACTGTAGAAGCAACCCACACACACACACACAAAAAGAAAATGTTTTTTTTTGTTTTTTTTTTTTAGTTTCATATAGTATATTCTGATCATGGTTTCCTCTCTCTTCTCCATACCACTAGCAAAAGTTTCTAAATTCTTTAATTACTTCCACATCCTTGAAAGGAGACAGAGCTCAGGGATTATAAACCTGCCTGAAGCTGACCAGGGTGCCTTAGGTGACTTCGTACAATACACCTATCTAAGTTCCCTCTTCCTCAGCTATAGTATAGAGACAGGATGGTACCCATGTCACAGGATCACCAGGTGTATTAAGATACAGGCACAGGGTTAGGAGTGATGGCAGAATTGAAAGGTCCAGCTGTGGAGGGCAGAGCCACTTGGAATAAAATCCAAGGCTGCTCTCTTTATAGCAAGGCTAGGCCCTGCCTTTAACCAACTAACAAAACAAAGAACAGAGGCCAATTTCATAGTTAAGCTTAATTTCACGTTAAGGAATTCAGCTGAGCATGGGGTAGAGGGAAAGGTGACTGAGCAGTTTAGAAAAGGTATTTAAAATACATCTTTAAATTAAAAACAAAAAAACCAAAATAGCTGGGCCTGTCTGGTGGCACGTGCCTGTAATCCCAGCCCTCAGAAGACTGAGGTCACTGATCAGTTCAAGGCCAGACTAGACGCCACCTCAAACGAACAAAAACACACCCACCCAAAAATCAACATTACATTTATTTATTTGTTTGTCTGTAAGCACACGTGGAAGCCAGAGACAACTTGTGGGAGTTCTCCATCCACCAGGTGAATTCCAAGGATTTAACCCACTGAGGCAGTGCAATTAAAGGGCCAGTGTGGAGAAGTGAACTTTTGCTTTTTTTAAGAGGTCTAAAAATGAAATTGAACTATGTGATTTGACATTCAAAAGCCAGCATATATTAGGTGACTGCTTCTAAATGCATTATTCACTGGGTATATGATCTCAATTGAGAAGCCGCCAGTATCTGTGTATCAATTTTCCTTTCCTTTAAATTACAGGGTGTGGTTAATGATAAAAGAGGCTGTTCATGCTTAAAGCTTTAAACTGCTGAGAAAGTCATACTAGAATACACTCCCCAGTACTTACCTAATGCCTACTTGATGCCAGGTCAGCATATTCCCAAAGTACTATTATCTCTGGTTCTAGTATTTGGGGCATTTACATGAAGTCATACCACCATCTCTTAAGAATACAAGGCCAGACTGTGTCTCAAAACAAAACAAAAATCGGCATAGCAGCAGCCATATACATTGAGAGTCAGGCTGGGCGTGCATGGTAGCACATATATGAAATCCCAGCACTGAGATAAACTAGCTTGCAGAATCCCACCTTCTGCTTTATCATACACGTGCAAAGGCTCTAACAGTGCACAGCGAAGCACTAATGGGCACAGGAGCCTGCAGTAGTTCCTAGTGAACTCTGTCGTCATTGAGCATCTCCGGGGAGCAGAATTCTGCAGAATACACTGGTGACTGCCTGGATGAGGCTCTCACACTGAGACGTGCATAGAGATGCCATAATGTGGCTTCTGGGATTAAAGGTCCAGTGTGGAAAAGTGAACTTTTGGTCTTTAAGAGTTCTAAAAATGATAAAAATTGAACTATGTGTGTTGGTATAAGGACCTCCAAAAACTGTGACATCACATAGGCAGGACCTGCAGACCTGTTGCCAAGGCAACAGCCACCAAATTCCCAGAATCCACTTGGCTTACCTCTCATCTTTACCTGTGTTATATCATCACCCATATATAAAGAAAGCCCACCCCCTTGATCTATCTCTCTTTTCCCCTCTTCTCTTCCCAAGGCTACCTTGCCCCCTCTCTCCCAATTAACCTCTTACACATAGAATTGCTTTGGCCTGGTGTGCTATGTTTAGATGCGAGCCACTATTCTAACACATCAATATGATGTGACATTCAAAAGCAAGACTTTTCCTACTGATGTTACTAAGTTACAAGTCTTTGGAAACATTAGCCAAAGTTAAAAAAGTAATGAAGTGCTAGAAGTTTCTTAGTTTTGTGGATGAAATTAAAAGAAAAAAACTTTTGTATAGCCAAAACAAAAAACAAAACAAAACAAAACAAAAAACCAAAACACCCCAAATCCTCTATGGCAACTTGTATGAAATATTTATTTTTCATCTTATGTATATGAATGTTTGCTTGCTTCCATGTATGTACGTACACCACATCTATTCCTGGTGCAGATGGAGTCCAGAAGAGGGCATCAGATCTCCTCAGACTGGAGTTACAGACAGTTGCGAGCAGCTGTGTGGGAGCTGGGAGTGGAACTCAGGTTCTCTGATCACCAACCTTTTCAGCTCCCAAAGATAACTGTTTTCTCTACACTGCATAGCCTCTCAGAAAAAAAAGTCAAGGAAAAGTGGCAGCTAATTTTACTAATAATACAGATCATTGATGTAATGTTCAACCTGCTGTTGTTTCAATTGAGGACTAATTAAGGAATCTTGACCAGAAGTGATGAAATGGGCCTGTAATTTAGCATTTATGAGGCTAAAGGAGGACCACTGAGAGTTCAAGGCCAGCCTGAAAAACAACTGGAGGAGGAGGAGGTGGAAGAGGAGGAGGAGGAGGAGAGGGGTGAAGGAGGAAGAGGAGGAAGAGAAAGAGGAGGATGAGGAGGATGAGGAGGAGGAAGAGGAAGAGGAGGAAAAAGCAGGCGGGCAAGCAGGCAAGCAACCAACCAGCATATAAGCAAGCTGGGAATGTGGCTTAGTGGGCATAGTGATGCATGCAGAAGCCCCTGGGCCAGTCTCCAAAACTTCATAAATGGGTATGGTGGACAGGGACTCACATATACAATCTCAGCTCTTGAATCAAGAATATTAGGATGTCCAGGTTCCAGACTATGTTGGCTGTGTAGTGAGTTCCAGGAGATTTCTGGATACATGAGATCCTACATCCAAAAAATAAGTAAATAAATAACTAAATGGGGGGGGTCTCTAGAACATGCTTTATTTTTCCTTTTTATTATTTGTTGTGCCTATAGGTGGATGGAGGTCAAAGGAAAATTTGTGGGGATAGGTTCTGTCCTTCTACCATGTACGTCCCAGGTATTTAGTTGCTCAGTCTTGGTAGCAAGTACCCACTGTTTGATTCAAAGCTCAAGAATATGCATGCTTTCTAATGTTGATTTTTATATTAAAAAAAGATAACAAAAAGTGTTCTGGTGACTTCTTCTGTTGAATTTAGATATCCAGATATTACCAAGTACAGAGCTACTCTGGATTACAGAGGTTGTAAGTGTCCATATTTATCTTTTGTACATGCAAGTGATTTTCCTTTCGTATTTATAGTTTTCAAAAACTAAATAAGGAAGGTGGGTGCAGTGCTGAGAGCTGCAACTCCGTCCAGCACTTGAGGGCTGTCTTAGGGTTTGATTGCTGTGAAGAGACACCATGACCAAGGCAACTCTTATAATAGAAAACACATCATTGGGGCTGGCTTAGAGTTTCAGTGGTTTACTCCATTCCTATCAGGGTGGGAAGCATGGCAGCCTGCTAGCAGACATGCTGTTGAAGAAGCTTTGAGAGTTCTATATTTTGATCCACAGGCTGCAGAAGGGATACTGGGCATAGCTTGAGCAAAGGGAAGCCAAAGCCTTCCCCGACAGTAGCATGCTTACTCCAACAAGGCCACACCGCCACATAGTGCCACTCCCCATGGGCCAAGCATTCAGTCACATGAGAGCCATATCTATTTAAACACACATAACAGCACAAGATTACTTTACCAAAACATAGGGAAGGAGCATAGTGAGCCCCCTCTTTCAATTATATCTTCATCAGCCTTCTGTTTTCAATGTTTCCCATCACTGCTTGCCTATCCAGAAAGTTGTTCTGTAAACCAGACTGACCTTGAACTCAGAAATCGGCTTGCCTCGTCGAGGCGGGTAAGAAAGGCGTGTATCACCACACCTAGACTTCAACTATTCTTTAATTCCTTTTCAAAGGAAGTAATCTTAGCTAGGCGGGGTCTTTTCAGGAGGTCACCACTCCCTTTTATTCTATTTCTTAAGCTATTTATCTCCTTGAACAAAGCACCACTCCACTTTTGGGTGCCCCCTTTCTTCTCAATCTATATATTGTACTTTTCTTAGCTCAGTTTGCTCCTTTTCATCAAAATGTTTTTCATAAAACTGAATAGTAGCAACCACACAACAGGGTCTATAGTAGGCAGTTTAGAGATTTCCTTTGCTAATGGAGATAACCTAAATCTCTTCACTTTAGCCTCAGGCACACTTCAAACAAGGTCAAAAAGCAGCCACATTCTTCACCAAACTATCACAAGAACGTTCTCTAAGCCATATACTAAAATTCTTTTCCTCTGGAAACTCTTGAGCCAGGTCCCCACAGTTCAAATCACCCCCAGCACCACTGTCTTCCATGATTCTACTAGTATATATAGCCCATTAGGCAATGCTTAAGACATTCCACTACTTTCCTAACCCAAAGCACCCAAATGCACACTCCTCCAAACAAAAGCATGGTCAGGCCTATCCCAGACACCATCCCTGTCCCTGGTACCCACTTAGTTACAGTCTTAGTACTGTGAAAAGACACCATGACCAAGGCATATCTTATAAAGGAGAACATTTAACTGGGACTGGCTAAGTTCCCTGAGGAGGTTCAGTCCATTAATTATCATCATGGTGGGAAGTACGAGGGCATGCAGGTAGACATGGTGCTAAAGGAACTGAGAGTTCTACATCCTTATCTGAAAGCAGCATAAGGGGATTGAGTACCACACTGGGTGTAGCTTAGCATAGGAGACCTCAAAGCCCACCCGCACAGTGACACACTTACTCCAACAAGGCCACACTTCCAATTAGTACCAGTCCCTATAGGCCAAGCATAAAACACATGAGTCTACAGGGTCCAGGCCTATTCAAAACCATCACAGGAGGATCAGGGGCTCAAGGCCATCTTCAGTTATATAGTAAATTCAAGGTCAGCCTGGATTACATGAGACTCTGTGTCAAAAAACTATGTAGGGCCATTGAGATGGCTCAGGGGGTACAGGTGCTTTGCTGAGCAAACCTGATCTCTGGATCTTTGGAACCCATGTAAAGGAGGAAGGAGAGAAACAATTCCACAAAGTTGTCCTCTGTCCTCCTTCGAAACAATAAAAAATAAAGTTTTAGAACAGCAACAAAATCAGTAAGAACAAAAAGAGAAATGGCGGGGGAGGGGGACAATCACAAAAAGAATAGTGTAGGGGCCCTTGCCAAGAACTAGAAGTTACCACGTAAATTCTAAAAGATGACAGACAAGATATTTTAAGGACCCTACGCTATAAGTCATTTTAATATTTGTGACAAATCCTGTTGATAGACGATGATGGTTCCCTTCATATGCATATACATACAAGTAATATATCAAATATCCAAGTATACACTCCATAATCTAAAGACTACTTCCAGCAAAAGCACAGGTGAAGCCCCCACATCCCTCTCTACCACAGATCCTCCCATCACCAGTATTTGGTGCGTTAGGTAGCTGAAGCTTTTGACCAGCATAACTGAGCCCGTGTGACTGACAGAATATGAACCTAGTTTGACTCCAAGACCACAGAACAGAATCACTGTGCCTTGCAGCCACCTTTGCCTAAACCACCTAAGATAACCGTGAGTAACTGGAGAGAGGTTTATGAGGCTGCTCAGGCTCCCCAGTCATGGATTCAAGTTCAAGTCACTTTTTGCCATTTGCAGTTGCATTCTTGAGTCTTAAAATGGGAACAAGCAGCCAGGCCTGTAGCCCGCACCCACCATCTAAGCACCTGGGAGGAGGCTTAGGGAAAAGGACTGTCATGAAGTCTGTGGATAACCTAGACTACATGTAGAGGGCCGCTCCAAGTTGGCTCTGTTGCTATTCTAAGATGGCACTGACATTTTGTTACCACCCCTAGTTTAGAGCCAGTAAACGACCCAAAAGCACGTGCACCTGTTGTTTAACTGCCGCCCAGCAGCAGTTAATTGAGTAATGGCCCAGCAGCCAATCCGGTTAAGACATGCCTCCTCCTTGGCTATATAAGCCGAGGCTTTTCCGGGCTCTGGGTCTTTTCCTTTTGGAATGCTTAAATAAAGCTTTGCTGTAGAAGGATCCTGTGGGCGGCCTGCTTCTTCCTGCTGGCGGGATACGGGATACGGAAAAGGACTGTCATGAAGTCTGTGGATAACCTAGACTACATACTAAGTTCTACCCTAGCCTGGGCTGCCCTGTGAGGCTGGAGCTCAAAACGAAACAAACAAACAAACAAACAATCAAACCAAACCAGACAGACAAACAGACAAACACACACACACACACCCAACCCTGTGGAGAAAGTAATCATGTTTAATTCAGGGTTTCTTATCAAAATTACATGAGAAATTATTATCCCTCCTTTTTAATTATTCAAGTCCTCTTTACTAGATGAGTCAGGAAATTGTCTACTGAGAAGCATTACTTCACCTCCAACAGAGGTCCTTCACTTCGCTTCCAATCATGTGGTCCCTGAAAGGTACTCTGAAATGATGGGCTTGTGGGTTAGGGCACTATCCCTCAGGGGTTAGAGCACTATCCCTCAAGCTTCACCCCTGACAGTCACCTGAAGAGTTTGCTAAAGCTCAGGATTTGGAAATTTTACATCTTGAAACATTCTTTGTAAGAATTATCCAGCTGGCCGGGCGTGGTGGCGCACACCTTTAATCCCAGCATTCGGGAGGCAGAAGCAGGCGGATTTCTGAGTTCGAGGCCAGCCTGGTCTACAGAGTGAGTTCCAGGACAGCCAGGGCTATACAGAGAAACCCTGTTTCGAAAAACCACACACACAAAATCTAAAAGAAAAAAAAAAAAAGAATTATCCACTTGGCCCTGCCAGATGCACTCGGAGAAGGAAGAAGAAACTAAAGAGTGTGCCTGATATTAATAGGAATTTGAAACTAATCTTAAAAATGAAAAGTATTTGAAAAGTAGTGTGTGGTAGCTTTATCCTCAATTTCTATCCCTAAACTTGGAACACAGTATTGTCAACTTGCTAATACTCGTTTTGACTCTGAGTATGTGATGTGTATGTAAATCAACAAAGCACAAACACCAAGATCTAAGGGGCAGAGCCACTCTGCTACCCATGAATGTCAACTATGGACAAAGGATGTGAATGTTTGTCTGAGCAGACATAAATAAAGTGCATAGGGAAAGCTCGGTGTTGACTGACCAGAGAACAGCATGTCAGTGGGGGGACACAGAGAATCTAGTAGGGTATGAAGCACAAGGCTCGAGGGGAAAATAAGCCTTACAACACATTCCTGAGAATGTGCTGCCATTCCACAGTCCCCAAAACTGCATGGCCTTTGTGTGTTCTGTAATCTGAATTTATCACAGTGTCACGGAAGCAAATGGTTAGCTATTAATTAGGATTTTCAAGAGTCAAATGTGATTACCCCTAAGAGAATACCAAGGCTGTTCACTTAAAGCTTGGTTACACAAATTACTCCCTGGCATCAGGTTCCTCCAAAACTTCTTTAGGCGGCTCTCCCTGGGCACAGGCAGACAATGGCTTCCTTGTGTGAGTAGGGACCATGTGAAGGCATTTGGGATAGTTAGCAATGTCCCTGCATCCCATTTTACACACACAAAGTACATATGCCCAAGATAAAGGACTCCATCTTTCTAAATCTCAGTTCCTTTTATTGCTTTCAAAATTACTGTAATTGAATTAGATTACAAACAAACAAACAAATAAAACAGCGTTGAATCAGAATGCAGGAGGGATGCATACCTGTAATCTCAGCCCTCAGAAGGCTGCACATCCATGGCAGGTTGAAGGCCAACGAGGACTACAGAGCAGACCCTGTTTCAAAGTAACAAAAAGGGCCAGCCTGGAGAAACATGCTGGAAATCCTGGCACTGAGGTGAAAGCAAGGCGATCAAGACTTAAGGTCACCCATGACCACATGACCAATTCAAGGTCAGCCTGAGATACATGGGGCTCTATAAAAAAAGGCTCTCCATTTTATTGTCCTCCATATATATATATATATATTTTTTTTTTTTGGTTTTTTCGAGACAGGGTTTTTCTGTGTAGCCCTGGCTGTCCTGGAACTCACTTTGTAGACCAGGCTGGCCTCGAACTCAGAAATCCGCCTGCCTCTGCCTCCCGAGTGCTGGGATTAAAGGCGTGCGCCACCACGCCCGGCCCATAAATATTTTTTATTTGCATTTTGTTTCCACCTAATATTTAACAAAAAATGAACATTAGACAATGTCACCTCCACAAGTAATGTCACTAATGCCTAGTTATTACCCTCACATGACCTCACATGTCCACACATCTATGGCTCTCGGGGGAGCCACTAGTTCACCTGCCCTATTCCCAGAGTGGCAAGCGCCTAATTCACAGCAGCTCTCCCACTATTGCCTAAAAAAAACGGCTCTGAAACCTCAGAATGCCCAGAGTTGAACTTTGCTATTTTCTTGAACACAGACATGGTTGTGGTGGAATGGATCTGCAGTGTCTATCAAAGCTGGCTGTTGAAGGCTTGGTCCCTAGTGCAGCAGAATCAGAGATGAGCTTCTGTGAACGGCTTAGAAGGTAAGGGCTCTGGTCTCACCAATGGATTGATCCATGAGAGAACTCATAGATTAATGATCTACTGGAAATGGCAGGAACTTCCTATGAGGTGAGGTCTGGAGGGCACAGGTTCCTGGGCCTTGCTTTCACAGGGTGCCCCTGGCCCCTCATTCAATTGTTTCTGCCTCCTGACTGCACTGTAAGCATGTCTACTTCACCACATAATCCTAAATTCTGCCTTGTTACAAGCCCATAAAACTACCCAGTGGGTTAACCTTAGACTGAAACATTTAAAACCACGAGCCAAAGTAAATCCTCATTGAAGTTCTTCCTCTCCTGTCTCTTGCTGGAGTGGTGGAGGGCTGGTGCACAAGTGTTTCCTAAGGCTGTACAAACAGCACCATATACAAACTAATGCTGCTGAAAATACCTTAGTGAATTTCATTCTTCCTCTCTTCCCTCCAAACCTCAGCTGAGGCACTGACTCAGGAAATAGTTATCTGGAGCCGTTATCGGCCAGAGTCTGTACCAGGTACTGTGGTAAAATACTCAGACTTGGACTCATGAATTTGAGTGACTTCTCCAGCCAATCCTTCACCCCTGGACAACTCAGCCTCTTCAATCTTCACTCCCCCTTAAAAGAAATCACAAGTCTTGCTTGGATCTGGATTCAGTGTACCAGGCTTCAGGGGTTCAATTTCATTTCTATTCTGAGTAACACACACACACACACACACACACACACACACACACACACACACACACACCTACCTATCAGATAAGTGTCCCCTGCCACACAAGACAAGCAACTACATAGTTTTTAACATATACTAAACAAGAAATTAACATCTGGAAGATAACATCAATGTGAGTCTTCTACTGTAGGAATTACTTCACAGTCTAATTTCAGAGTCTAATCTTCCTAGTCTCTGACAGTATTTAGAGCCTTTCACCCTCAGTGCCAGACTTCTCACACTGAAGCAAGTTCTTTTTCATTTATTTGTGTGTGTGTACATAGAGGAGGGCGGGCCATGCTTGCCTTGTTGTACAGGCGGAAGCCAGAGAACAAGTAGTTCTCTCCTTTCACCATTTGGGTCCCAAGGATGGACCTAGGGTTGTCCTTGTTTGGTGGCAAGCAAATTTACCGGCTAAGCCATCTCACCAGCTTGAATTCTATTAAATCCTTACTCTCGGACGACCATTTACCCACTAATAACAAGTATTGAGTCAAACAATCTTACTATTTTTCTGTGTTTGGGTTTTGATTCTCAGCCAGTCAGACTGGGACCTCAGCAAGAGGCAGGTATATGATTCTACCATCTTCTCTCCCCATCCTCAGTGAGCTCAAAGCCCTACTGAGCATGCTCTAGGTACTGTTCAACATACAACCTTCTCCTGGACCTTACAGTCCAGTAGGAGGAAAGACACACACATTAATAAAAATGTAAATGGTACACTCTACTTGAAGAAGGCAAGTGCTCTAAATAAAAGAGAATGGAGGAAGGGGCTATGGGACTCTGGGAATGGGATAGCGCTTCCAGTGTGTGGTGGTTTGACTATGCTTGGCCCATGGGAAGTGACACTATTAGGAACTACGGCTTTACTAGAGGAAGTGTGTCACCGTAGGAGTGGCTTTGGAGGTCTCATCCTATGCTCAGGCTCCTCCCAGAGCGGAAGGCAGTCTTCTGGCTGCCTTTGGATCAAGACATAGAACTAACTCTCAACTCCTCCAGCCTCATGCCTGCATGAATGCTCCCATGCTTCTAGCCTTGATGAGAATGGACGGATCCTCTGAACCTGGAGGCCAGTTCTAATTAAATGTTGTCCTTTATGAGAATTGACTTGGTCATGGTGTCTGTTCACAGCAATGGAAACCCTAACTAGGACACAGGGGTTGGGAAAGTCCACACTGATGGTAACTTCTAAATAGGAGGGCAGGAGCCATGGGGATATTCAAGGCTCCCAGTTGCAAGCAAAGAGAACAAACAGTGCATGCAAAGGCTCTGAGGCAGGAGGGGCTTGGCATCTTGGAGAAGCAGAAAGAGAGTCAACTAGTGAAGCTAGACAGACTAGAGTATAGATAGGGAAACACAGCAGAAGAAGGATGAGAAAGCTTGATTAACTGTCAGGTTAACAATACAGACAGGAACAAGAATAAAAGCACCTAATGAGCACTGAGGCCCTGGCTGTGTGTGCAATGCAGTGTCTAGTAGGTTATTGGCATTACCTCCGAGGTAAAGCAGCCAAGCCCCCCTAATAAGGACAAAGTGGGCTCACACTCTTTGCATTAAAGCTTTAGGATGTTGACAAACAGAAAGATCAGTCCAAATCTCTGCAAGGTGTGCTTCTCTAAAGACTTTGTTGTTCCTACCTTAACAAAACTAAAACATCTGTGGTTAATTCATTTCCCTATGCATCTTAAAAATATATGAGGGCTAAATGTGGGGGTACATGCCTGTGATCCCAGCACCTGTTCTACAGAGGAAGTTACAGGCTAGCAAGGGCTTACAGAGTGAGCCCTTGTCTCAAAACAAAAAATAGCACAACAAACAAACAAAATATAACAACAACAACAACAACACCCAGCAGTAGTGGTACATGCCTCTATTTCCAGCTCTTGTAAGATAGAGACAGGGGGATCAAGAGTTTAAGGTCATTTTTACCCAATAAAAGAGTTCAAGCCTGCATTACAAAACAAACAAACAAACAATAACAAAACCAAAAGACAAACAAAACTCAAAGAAATACCCCCCATAATTCCTTATAAATGATAAGAAGTCTAACTTTCAAAATGTGGGTTTTTCATAATTTTCAACTCTACTTTATACCACAAAGTTAACAAGTTCAAATTATGAAAAATTACCAAAGTGTGTGTATTCAGTGTATTCAGGGTTCAAATCCTGCTGTAAGGACATCCTGTGACTTGCTGGCTGGCTTCTTGAACATGGCTTCTTTTGTTCCCAGATCTGAGGTACAGCTATGTTTCTGAATACGGCAAATCATTTGTTCTACCAGGGCCAAGAGCTTTGGGTAGATTGTTTTGCTGGCACACTCTCTTTTGTGCTGTGCCTGCACGTCAAAGGCATCTTTACATACAAAACTAAGCATGCCAAGGGAGCTGGGCTTGGTAAACACAATTATGGAGTGGAAGCAACAGGTGGTACCTGTATAAAAAACTTCATTAATCTTGCTTTGGCTCTCTTCTTTCTGCTAATTAGGAAATGGTTTGAAAGTATCTCTGAAACACAAGGAGATTGTTCAGTTCAACTCAGGAATATTCATGGAGTGTCTCTATTAGATGCTTACGGCAAGGATGACAGGGAAGGGAACTTAGCCTGGCTGGCTGGCTGAGCCTGGGGGGGTTGGGGGCTGTCCCCTGGACAGGTAAGATCCAGAAAAGCCAGCATGAAGGCATGATGGTGCAGAAGGTGCCAGAATAAACTTGTACTTAAACATTTTTTTTAAAAAGCCACTTCCCTAAAACATCAAATATCAGCAGGTCACATGTCTACCCAAATGAAAATTACTGATGTAGATTAGACAATAACCATACAACAGCAATGAATCATGAGTTGGCCATGCCATTTGTAAACATCCAGGAGATGATCTTCAAAGTAACAACTGCTCGCTTCCATTTTTGCCAGTATTTAAATCACCAGGAAGAAATCAGTAATATGCTCATGTTTGTGGTGAATCAGGATTTTCAGATTTCATCACAACTATCAAGGGCATTTAGGAAAGAAATGTAAGAGGCAGAAAATGGGGAAGAGTTTTATGAAATGCATGTTACAGTCAGGAACTCAGAGCAGCCGTGGCTACCCTGAAGAAGAACTGCACTAGAGTGAGTCAGGAGTCATTCTGGGATGGATAACAGAGAGGCTCCACCCCTAGTTGAGGAGCTATTGGCAGGTGGATTGCTGGGGAAAAGAAGTCATTTTTCTTCAGCGGTGTATGTGCTGGTAAACTGCCCATGTTCCAGTAAAGCCAACAGCCATGATCACACAGGCAACTCTAATAAACTCGGTGGATTCAAACAAACACGGACAGGTTAGCTAGAGGGGGACTTGTGAGGGGAAAAAGGGGGCAGAGTTAGTAAGAAAGGACAGTGGGGGTGGAAATGCTCAAAATACAAGGCATACCTGTATGAAATGGTCAAAGCATAAGTACAGAATGCCTTTAAAAGAATTAAGGGCATTTTACTCTCTAGAACTGAGATAATAAGGCTGGACTAAATCCAAGCATCCAGATTGATGCAAATAGAATCAATACAAATGAGCGATTTTATTTGTCATATTGTTCAAAAATGTAAAAATCATTTGAAATTATTTATGGAAATAGAGACCCTCAGGAGAGTGAGTCCCAGTGAACAGGCAAAAGAAAGGGATTGGTGCTGGAGAAGGTCAGATGTTAAGAAACTGAGTAAAAGCAGCAGTCATATAAAAGAATCAGAGCAGTGCCACTAGGCCACCAAACCCTAATACAAAGTTTTGACATGGTGTGGTGGCCCGTGCCTATAATGCTAGCCTGTAATGGTCGTCAGAGGCAAAAAGATCAATCACAAGTCTGAGGCCAGCCAGAGCTATAAAACCAAACCTGGGCCACACAACCAAACCCTGTGTGGGTTTTTTGTTTTGTTTGTTTGTTTTTATATATTTTTTAAAAAGTACAAGTAAATAAGATTAGGGAGCTCCAGATGCAAAGCTTCCATGGATATTGGTAGCCAGGCAGATCCAGGAGACTGTGCACCTAACCAGGAAGCCCCACACTCCAGGAGCAAAGGTCCAAGTCAATGTTGAGCATTGAGAGTACTGACTTCTTCTTCTTCTTCTTTTTTTTTTTTTTTTTTTTTTTTTTTGGTTTTTCGAGACAGGGTTTCTCTGTATAGCCCTGGCTGTCCTGGAACTCACTTTGTAGACCAGGCTGGCCTCGAACTCAGAAATCCGCCTGCCTTTGCCTCCCAAGTGCTGGGATTAAAGGCGTGCGCTTCATACTGAACACTGTCCAACTGTGGTGGCTTGAATAAAAATGGCCCCATAGGCTCATGGCGAGGTGTGGTCTTGGAGGAAGAGGTGCATCACTAGGGAGTGGGTTTTGGGGTCTCAGAATCTCAAGTCAGTTCACTCAGCTCTTTCTCCAGCACCATGTTTGCCTGCACACTACCATGTTTCATGTCATGACGATAATAGACTGAACCTCTGAACCAGCCCCAATTAAGTGTTTTCCTTTATTAAGAGTTGCTGTGGTCACGATATCTCTCCAAAGCAAAGGAAATCCAAACTAAGACACCAACCCCATAACTTGGACCCTGAAGCAAATTCCTAGACCTAAAGTCTGTATGGATGTTTACATTTACAAACACTTGAAAACTGTTCTAACATGTACACCGGAAGATCACAGATGTGAAAACTACTTTAAAACTTATAGAAGCCAAATGTGATGGTGCAGGCTGCAATCCTAGCACTTGAGAGATAGGAGCAGGAGGATTAGGATAGGATCATTCTTGGTTACATAGCAAGTGTGGGGATAGCCTTGGTACATAACGAATCCTAGGCCATTCTGGGGCACAGAGTGAGTGAGACCTTGCCTCAAAAACAAAAACAGGGCTGGAGAGATGGCTCAGCGGATAAGAGCACTGACTGCTCTTCCGAAGGTCATGAGTTCAAATCCCAGCAGCCATATGGTGGCTCACAACCATCTGTAATGAGATCTGACATCCTCTTCTGGTGTATCTGAAGACAGCTACAGTGTACTTAAATATAATAAATAAATAAATCTTTAAAAAAAACAAAACAAACAAACAAACAAACAAAAAACAGGGCAGATAAGATGTAAAGGGATTGGGAGGCAGAGGCAGGTGGATTTCTGAGTTCGAGGCCAGCCTGGTCTACAGAGTGAGTTCCAGGACAGCCAGGGCTATATGGAGAAGCCCTGTCTTGAAAAAAACAAAAACAAAAACAAAAACAAAAAACAAAAAAACAAAACAAAAAAAGATGTAAAGGGATTTGCTGCCAAAGGGGTTTGTGGTCCTGAGTTTGATCCCTGGAGTCTACTTGGTGGAAGGATTCCTGCAAATTGCCCTCTTATCTCCACACATATGCACATGGTACACAGACAAAATGAGAGTTTAAAGAAAATCAACCTAACAATACACTTTTGGTAAATATCCCAAAGTTAAGTTTTACCTTGGGTGTGTGAATTCCCATATTTGCTTATGTAATCCAGACTAGCCTGAAATTGGAGGCGTTTCCAAAGTTTCCAAAGTGCCTCACCTAAAGGTGAGTGAGTGCTCATTTATTTTAAAGTCCCAAATACATAGGATGTTCCACACTAATCCTAATGGCAGCACCTTCCATCAGTCAAAGGCAACAAGGTCTAAAATCTGAAGCTGGCTAAGAATCTAAACATCTTCTGAAGTACTCCCTGAGCCCAGGCGAGCCTTTTCATGTGGAGGACCTGCTGTGAGGCAGACCACAAACTACAAAGTGAAGCAAGCACCTTTCCACCGCTACAACACCATCTTCAGAGGCTGAGGACAGAGGATCAGACACTCAGGCTAAACAGTGGGTTCCGAAACAGGAAGTCTACAAAAGATCCCGTCTCAAACAAATAAACAAAAAGCAAGAAAGGAATATAGAAAGAAAAAAAGCGAATGAGCTCTGGCAGTTAAGAGACGATTATAGCTCCTGCAGAGGACCCAAGTTCTGGTCACAGGGGGTTTCTGGGCACTCACACGCACATACCCACATTCCAAGACACAATCTAAAACAAAGTAAAAACTTTAAGAATAGGCAGAAGCCAGAAACAAAACAACCAACTGAGCTGGGTATAGTGGCACTCCCAGCACTTGGGAGGCATGAAGAGGTTTGCCATGAATTCAAGAGTGGTCTGTGCTCCCATATGAGAGCTCCAGGCTGGCCTGAGGTACAGAATAAAGCCCTGTCTCAAACAGCAAATATTAATAATAACAAGAAATTCAACAAAAATTTGTAAAATGGGGTTGCAAGTATGTCTCGGAGGTTAAAAGCACATACTGTTCTGGGGGCTGGTGAGATGGCTCAGCGGGTAAGAGCACCCGACTGCTCTTCCGAAGGTGATAAGTTCAAATCCCAGCATCCACATGGTGGCTCACAACCATACGTAACGAGATCTGGCACCCTCTACTGGAGTGTCTAAAGACAGCTACAGTGTACTTACATATAATAAATAAAATAAATCTAAAAAAAAAAAAAAAAGCACATACTGTTCTTTCAGCAGACCCAGGCTTGATTCCCAGCGCCCAGAACCACGGGCTCACTTCTGCCTGTAACTGCAGGTCCAAGAGATCAGATGCTTATGGTCTCGGTGGGCATCTGCACTCAACATGTGTACATCTCAATCCACACACAGATAGACATCACTAAAACGAAATCTTCTTTAAAACCCATACCAAATAAATGTAAAATGTTACATTTTCAAATATGGACTTGAGAAAGTGTCTTCAGTTAAGACACTGGGATATAGTTCGGGTGTTGAAAGGCTTGCCTTGCACAGGTTCCTGAGCGCCACCAAAACTCAAACAAAACAGCACGTTTATAAAGCATTCATAAAACCTTACACAGTACAATTCTAACACACGTTAGACTGTGTTATCGTAACTCTAAATAAAATAACTTTACATTTTTGTTTTTGTTTTTTTTTAAAGCTATCAACTTGTGGAATGTTTGGGTGAACGAATACATTGTTCAATGAAAAAAATTCCAGCGATGAGTTTAGCTTCGATTTCTGTTCCCCCAGAAAGCATAGTGAGGGCGGTATTCAAGTATTCTGCATAAACTCACTGCCATTAATTAACCCCAGTTACAGAGGAGCAAAGGCAGTAGAGGAGAGGAACAAAACCCGAAAGGAAGGGGGGGGGGCGCGACAGAAAGCTGGCCCGTCCTATCCAAGGAGAACTAATTAAAGCAGATTAATGAAGTAGGGCCATGTAGGGCTGGGAAACCTGTTTCCTGCCTTAATCTGGTGGTCTGAGAGTAAATTCGGTGGCGCTGGAAGCTAAAGATCAGCTACCGAGGAAAAGCAGCCTGGGCCGCAGTCGACTCGCTCAAATACCATTGAGGGACCTGGGTCGCAAGGTTCCAACTCTGATCACCACCGGACACGCGTAAGGCAACGGGAGCCCTGTTTGCAGTCGGCTCCGGGGCAGCCTCGCAGAAGCACCCCCTCTTGCAGGCAGAGACTAGGAGCTGGCGGGGCAACGCCGGGCGAGCACCCGGAGCCAGGCCACTCGCACCCGCCGGGAAGGGTCGGGAAGTCTGGGAACTAAGTGGCCGGGCGGGGACACCGCGAAGGCAGCCGGGGGAACAGGCGCCAAGCTGCCGGGCTCGTTTATGGGGGGAAGGAAAGAGTATCGGGGCGCGATCCGAAATACACCCTCTGCCTTCAGTCCATCCTCCGCCTGGCGGAGACCGCCCGCCTCTCGGCAGGCTCCCCCGAGGCCCACAACACAGCCCTCCCGGAGCTCCGAGTCCCCCACTCACCCAGCTCCTCCGCCTGCAACCGGAGCGGAGCACACACGGCGAACAGCAGCGTCAGGACACTCGGCCCACCGGCCCCGGTCCCCATGGCCCCGCCGGACTCCAGACCTGCAGGATCGGCCTCCCGGCCCGGCCCTACACTGCCGCTGCCCGCTTAGGGCAGCCTCCTCCGCGGCCCGGCGCGGCGCGGGCACCCGGCACAGATCCCTCTGGGCCGCCCGCGCCCACGAGAGGGCGTGTCCTCCCCGCCCTGCCCCGCCCCGCCCCGCCCCCTCCCCGGGGTGACCAGCGGCACCACCGGTCTCCCAAGGGGGACGTCCAGTTTCCTCCTCACCCCACCCCGCCCCCGCACCACCTGCCCGGATTCATTTTCATTTTTGAAAATGAAAATCAAAAAATTCACCTGGCACGCAGGCTTCCCAGAGCCCCGGGGCTCACGGAGACTCCGCCCCTCTGGCACTTTGTCAGCTTTACCCTAGAGCTGGTCCGCCAAGGCTATGCTAGGCATCCAAAATCTGATGGGATGATGGCAGTTCAAGTCTATTCATTCATTCATTCATTCATTCATTCATTCATTCATTCATAGTCTCTCTCTCTCTCTCTCTCTCTCTCTCTCTCTCTCTCTCTCTCTCTCCATTCCGTTGTTTAACTCAACTGTCTACGCGGCTGGGTGCTTGAATCCACGCGGCATTTGCAGAGCTTAGAAATAGTCTCTTATTACAAACTGCAGTCTGTAACATGGACAGTGTATTTGGAGCACATTTGGAGAGATCGAATTGGATGGTGAGAAGGCAGCTGGGAGCAATGCCCTCTCTGAGAGTAAAAGGCAGAGAGCTGAGCTCGTGCCCAGGTTGTTCAGAGGATTAAAGGGCGTAAAGGGGCCATTTGTAGCTGGAGCTCGGTAGACAGGTGGGTGCCTGGCCAGATGTGGGAAAAGATGTGCAGAGTAGGACCAGTAAGAGATATGTAAACTGCAGAGTCCCCAGAGCGGTCTGGAAAACTTGAGATTGAGCAGTGTTTGAGGCGCCTCTCTGAGGTGGTGGGAAAGTCTTGAGAGAGGTTGGACCGACCGCGGAAGAGTTTAGAGCCCATTTCTGGGTCGTTCAATTGGAGTCCTGGTCGTCAAATTGGACAGAGAAACGGTTAATACTCGTTTTAAGGACTGTCACCTTTAGGCCCCCCCCTGACCTTCCTCTGCGAGGCCACAACCTAGGCTCTAACTCGCACACCACCTCGTGGCCTCTGGGAATTATTACATCTAGAGTGCAATTGGGGAAGGGGGAGGTTGGGGTTCTCAGCGGCTGAGGAAGATCAGACCCTCCAAGGCCAAGTGACCTTTGGAATTTTCTCCAGCTCCAAGCCTAAGCTGACAGGTAGGGCAACTTTTTGCCTTAAAAATGTTTTGTTGTTTTGAGATTGAGGTTTAGCGTCTGTGTTCTGAGGGGTTCTCTTGTCTCCCTGGCTGGTATTGAGTAGTTTGCTGAGCAACTGGAGACTGACCTTGGAACTTCTGATCCTTCTTCCCCCCCACCCCCCCCTCTCAGAGTTAGGGGAATACAGGCAGGCCTTCATATCCTGCCTGGTTTACACTTTAACTTTTGAGATTCGAAGTGTGATTTGGCAGTGGACTTTGCACCTTCCTCGGTGGCAACCTCAAAGGAAAGACTTCCAGCTTTCCAACTGAGCCTTTCTTAGATCTGAGCGTAGAGCCAGTCTCTGACTGGGACACATTCCCTTGTCTTCATGTTAACTCTTCCCCAGTTGTCATAGAGAGGAAATAAATATGTATATAAAGATCTGGAGGGTAAAGGAGGTACTTAAACAGTAGGCTTATGTTCAAATAAAAAGAAAATATACTTTTATGAAAATACTGAGTATCTTTACACACACCATAAAAATTTACCTCGATAAGAAAACATTTAGTAGCTTCGCCTTCTTGTTTTCTTTTTTTTCAAAAACTAAATTTTTGTTTTGTTTTATCTGGGACAGGACCTAACTATGTAGCTCTGGCTGCCCTGGAACTTACAGATATCCACCAGCCTCTGTTTCCCAGGTGCTAGGATTAATTTGGCTACCAAAACAGACTTTTGTTTTCTTTTTCTTTTTTTTGTTTTTTGTTTTTTGGTTTTTCGAGACTGGGTTTCTCTGTATAGCCCTGGCTGTCCTGGAACTTACTTTGTAGACCAGGCTGGCCTCGAACTCAGAAATCCGCCTGCCTCTGCCTCCCGAGTGCTGGGATTAAAGGCGTGTGCCACCACACCCGGCCCAAAACAGACTTTTAATTAAAATTTTTAAATCACATTTTTATCTGTTTTGTGTGTTTGTGTGGGTCCACACACGTGGAAGAGAGGGATGTTTGTAAGAGTTCCCTCTGTCTTTCCACTTTGCAGGACCCTAGGCTTGAACTCAGGTCAGTCTTGCTTGACAGCTGAACCATCCCTCTGGCCAACGTCCTTCTCTTAAGTTTAATTCTAAGAAAGTGAATTTGGACAGCTCCTGGCTGATCTCTAGCAAGTTTAGCTCTGAGAGCCATGAACGACGACAAGCAAAGATGACCAGGAGCATTGTTGACCACTGAGGAATCCTCTGAATCATGGGAACCCTGGTGATCTCTTTCATCTCAGTTGATATTTTGATATGAATGGTTTTATCTTTTTTTAATTTTTTTTTTGGCTTTTTTTTTTTTTTTTTTTTTTGAGACAGGGTTTCTCTGTATAGCCCTGGCTGTCCTGGCACTCACTTTGTAGACCAGGCTGGCCTGGAACTCAGAAATCCTCTGCCTCCCAAGTGCTGGGATTAAAGGCATGCTCCACGATGCCCGGCTGACTCATTATATTCTTAATACACTGCCCCTTGCTTATGTGCTTGCTTACTGACTGAATGACTGAGGCCAAGTCTCATGTTTTCTACACTGCCCCCCAATTCACCAAGAGTGACTATGAATTCCAGATCCTCCTGTGACTACCTCTCATCTGCTGAGACTGCAGTCATGCCCTCTGTTACTGCACTTCTAGTAACCGAGCCCAGGGCTTCCTGCCTGCTAAGAGAGCATTTTGCCAACTGAAATACACCTCCAGTACCTGCAGATAATGGAATGCAGGTTTGCTTGTTTTACTTCTCAGCCTTGGGGCTTGAACTTAGGGACTGTATTTTAAACATGCTAGGCAAGTCTACCACTGGGCTACATCTCAGTATATTTTCATAGCCAGTTACAGGCATGCACCACCACACCCAGTTTATGCATTGCTGAAGACTGAACACAGGACTACATCTGGTACATCGGGCAAGCATTCTACCAACCAAGCTGCATTCCCAGGCAACTTTATTTGGAACATTAATCTCAGGCATGGCTAACTTGCTCTGTAGGTGAGGATAGCCCTGAAATCCTGATCTTTCTGACTCTACCTCCCAATTACTGGGATAACGGGTATAAGCCACTCTGACAGCCTTAGGCTGTTAATAAATTTTTCTAAAAATTAGACTAAAATGACATTTGAAATAGTGTTGTTCAAGTTGTCTTTCTGTTGCTAAGGTAAAACACTGACCAAAATTACCTTAGGGACTTTTCTCAGTCACTGTTCTATCGCTGTGAAGACACACCACCATGACTATGACAACTCTTAGAAAGGAAACTATTTAATTGGGTCTTGCTTACAATTTCAGAGGCTTAGACCATTATCAGCATAGTAGAATATAGGCAGACATAGTGTTGGAGGAGCTGAGAGAGAAAGAGAGAGCCGCTGGGCGGTGGTGGCACACGCCTTTAATCCCAGCACTCGGGAGGCAGAGACAGGCAGATTTCTGAGTTCCAGGCCAGCCTGGTCTACAAAGTGAGTGCCAGGATAGCCAGGGCTATACAGAGAAACCCTGTCTTGAAAAAGAGAGAGAGAGAGAGAGAGAGAGAGAGAGAGAGAGATACTGGACCTGGCTTGAGCTGAGAGAGAAAGAGAGAGACTAGGCCTGGCTTGAGCATTTGGAACCCCAAAACCCACCCCCAGTGACACACTTCCTCCAACAAAGCTGAACCTATTCCAACAAGGCCAGACCTCATTTGTGTCAAGTAGCACCACTCTTTAATGATCAAGCATTCAAATCTATGAGCCTGTGGAAGGTCATTCTCATTTTAACCACTGCAGAAGGAAAGGGTTTATTTTGCTTATACTTCTGTGTCACAGTCCATCACTGAAGGAAGTTAGGCCAGGAACTGAAGTATGAACTGAAGAACAGACCCTGGAGAGTGGAGAAAGCTGCTTCCTGGCTTGTTTCCTGGCTTGCTCAGGTGGCTTTCTTATGCAGTCCAGGACCTTCCTTTCCATGGGGGGAATTGCTCACAACGCATTGGGCTCTTCCACAACCATCGTTAATCACGAAAATATCACACAGACACTCCTGCAGGCCAGTCTGACGGAGGCAATTTGTCTGTTGAGGCTCTCTCTTCTTAGGTGACTCTAGTTTGTGTTATTCTGACTAAAATTTAGCAGCACAGTGGTCTGCTTTCAAATTCACTTCTCAGTCCAGACTGACTTTGAACGCTCCATCTTCTCCTGTGTAGGGACTGAGGGAGCCTTAAAGCTAGCACAGATTGTATGTTTTGTTTTTGTTTTGGAGACTGGGTTTCTATGTAAAACAGTCTTGGCTCTCCTGAAACTTGCTTCCTACACCAGCCTCAAATAGAGATCCATCTGCCTCTGCCTTCCAAGTGTTGGGCTCAAAGGCATGCAGTGCTACGGCCAGTTTTAGTGTAGATTTTGATATGCAATATGGTATGCATGTCAATAGAGCCATGTTTTTTGTTTGTTTTGTTTGATTGTTTTTTGCTAGAGACAAGGGAGATGACTCCTTTTGAAGACAGAAACCAGTTTTACAAGTTCCTGAGGACTACTGGCTTTTTATAGACAGAATAAAGAAATCTTTCTATAGTCCGGTTTGAGCTCATTTCTGGATACATGGACTGCCTGAGACCTAACACAAACTGTTAGGTAGATAAGTAGGACTGTGTAATAAAGTTATGTCATATATGCCACAGGTTTACGGACATTTTTCCATCTTAGAATTATAACTCTCGCCCCCCCCCCCCCCCCAGACAGAGTCCCACTTTTAGCCCTGCCTGGCTTGGAACTCTCTATGTAGACAAGGTTGGCCTCATCTGCCTTCCACTGCTTCCCGAGTCCTGGGGTGAAATGTGTGCATCACCATACCTGGCTTATAGTAATGCTTTCATTTTGTTTCGTTTTTCTTGACAAAGGGTCTCTCTCTCTCACTCTGTAGCTCAGGCTGGACACAAGCTCAGGTGCTAGAAGTACAGGTATTGTGTGAACTGTCACCCTAAATTGCACGCATATGGGGGTGAGAGGGATCAGCTGGTAAAGGTGCTTGCCACCAAGCCTGAGGATTTGTGTTTGATCCTGGGAACCTACATGGAGGAAGGAGAGAACCAACTCCTCCAATTTGTCTGTGATCCCCATGCACAAAGCCCACTGTAGCACTTTCACCAACCCACATTAAATAAGCAAATGTAATGAAGATTATTCAAACCAAAACCACAGGGCTGGAGAATGGGCTCAGGTTACTCACTTGCAGGAGTCCTAAGTTTAGTTCCTGGCACCCACTTTAGGCAGCTTCCTCTAGCTTCAGGGCATCCAACACCCTCTTGAGTCTCTGAAGGCACACACACACACACACACACACACACACACAAAACACACAGAGAGAGAGAGACAGAGAGAGATACACACACACATACACACATCATATATTCATAAGGCAAATACAAACACATATATGAAAATTATAAAAATAGGGCTGGAGAGATGGCTCAGTGGCTAAGAGCATTGATTACTCCTCTAAAGGTTGAGTTCAATTCCCTGCCACTCCATGGTGGCTCACAATCATCTCTAATGGCATCTGATGCCCTCTTCTGCTGTGTCTGAAGACAGTGACAATGTACTCACATACATAAAATAAATAAATCTTAAACAGCAACAACAACAACAACAACAACAACAACAACAATAACAACAACAAAAAGATGTATGTCATCACCACCTGGAGAGGCACATTTAAAAAAAATTATCAAAACAAATCTTAAAAAAGCAAATCCGAAATCATCTGTACATAGACACACAGTGACTCACACAACGAATGAACTGACTTTCTGCTCCCCTCCCCTTTTGCAACTGGGCAGCTCAAGCAAGGATTGCAGGTGTGAGCCACCACACCCCGACTAACTTCTTTCTAATACCTTTTACTCAGGTAACCATTGTTAAGTTTGGACTGAGTTCTTCCAGCAAGTTCAAAATATGGCTTTGAGTTATACTTTAGAAACACTGCTAATTAAGTGTAATTATTATATCATGGGTGTGCTGACCATCATACAACTAAAAACTTAAATACAGATACAATTTGGTTTAAAATCTGTGGTAAGTATAAACTCGGAGGAGCTATGAACGGACTCTTTGATTTCATCCTTTTGCACAAGGAAAGCTGGTTAGGCTGGTTTTTCTCGCTGTACACAGCATTCCTGGCACAGTTCGTCTTTCCCAAAATTCTTATCTACCTTGCGAAAACATTCTTTGTATTAACTCTTTATTTTTGCTGGGCAATTCTAGGGAAAATAACTTTATTATATTTCTTTTTGCAGGAAAAGGCCAACCCATATGGGTATCTTGTTGCTCTGATGGGATGGAAACAAAAGCCATCTCTAACAAGTTAAGGAACACTTGTCATTTTAAACCTAATTGTTATGTAGCATATATATGATACTTTCATGCATATACATCATTACATTTTGCTCATTCTTCTTTACCCATTGCCCTCTTCCATCCCTCCTTGCTCCTCCTCGTACTCTTTCTCTTTCTCTCTTTCTTTCTTTCTTTCTTTCTTTCTTTCTTTCTTTCTTTCTTTCTTCCTTCCTTCCTTCCTTCCTTCCTTCCTTAGATTTATTTGCTTATTTTATGTATATGAGTACACTATAGCTGTACAGATAGTTGTGAGCCACCATGTGGTTGCTGGGATTTGAACTCAGGACCTTCAGAAGAGCAGTCAGTGCTCTTAATCACTGAGCCATCTCTCCAGCCCCCCCCCCATACCTTTTCTTAATAGTCTTCCTCCCATTCTCATGTCACACACACACACACACACACACACACACACACACACACACACATGGTATCATATATGTATGAGACATTGTAGTGGCTATCCCTGGTTGCCAACTTGACTATATTTGGAATGAACTACAATCCAGAATTGGAAGGCTCACCAATGACCCTAACCTGGAGGTTTGGAGATAGAAGTTTCTGATCTGGATCTTGGTATGGAGATCTTGATAGCATAGTGGCTATGGATTCCAGAAGATTAAGACAGAGAGATCACTGAGCTCAAGGTCATCTGGAATTAAAGGTGTGGTGGCACAAAGCTTTAATCTGTTAAAGGTGTGATGGCACACATCTTTAATCTGGGCTACACCTTCTGCTGGAGATCATATAAGGACACTGGAAGAAGAGAGACTAGCTCTCGCTCCTTTGCCTGCTCACCGCGTGGGACTGAGTAACTGCTAGATCTGTAGTTCCATTCACAGCTACTACTGAACCATTGTTGGGAGTTGGACTGCAGACTGTAAGTCATCAATAAATTCCTTTACTCCATAAGTTCTGTGACTCTGGAGAACCCTGACTAATACAGACATATATATGTCTCATGTCATATATATAAGTATACACGTATACTTATATCTTTAGATCTAGAGCCGCATATGAGATAAAACATACAGTGTTTTCTTTCTTCTGCCCATTGTCTGCTCTTGTTTCTTTCTGTCCCTTCTTCCCCTGACGTGGTCCCCCTTGGTCTTCATGCCATATATATTGGAACATGAGAAGCTGTAGAAACGGACATTAAAAATATCAAAACAAGTCTGGTGTGGTAGCTCACACATGCAATCCCAGTTCTCTGGAGGCTACCACAGGAGGATGGCTTTGAGCTTGAGGCTAGTCTGAAGATTTTAACCTGGTTCTGCTTCCTGGTCACAAAGTGACGCCCTGGTCTCCTGCTCCTGTTGATACCTCCAATGCCAGCATAGTATATGTCCCTTTGAATGGGGCTCACAGTTAAAGACATTACACTGGGTCTCCAAAGAAACTTTGCAATTAAAATCAAAACCAAACTGGGAAAAAAAAAAAAAAACACCAAAATTCTCTTGTGAATGCTTGAGGAAATGCCTGGGAGTGGATCATGAAGTCTCACTTCTTGGTCACTCTTTTCTCTGACTGTCGACATGTGTTGTGACCAGTTGGCTTCCTGATTCCCTTGCCCTATCCTTCCTGCCATGATGAGATGTATCCACACTCTGCCCCCACATAAATGTCAGCCAGAAGAATCTCTTTCTGCCTTAAATCACCTTCTGCCAGGCATTTCATTACAGGAACAAGAAAGAAAGGCAAGTACGGAAGTGTCCTTTAGAGGAGATGCAAACTGTCCAGGCAAATAAAAATCTCCAAACATATTTCCTCCTAACAATAAAAGAAAGGAACTTGAATTTGTAAGCCAAATAGTGTGGTGCACGTCTGTAATCCTAGCCCCACCCCTCACGCTCCCCAGAAGCCTTGGTAGAAAGATCAGCAATTCAAGGCCTGCAGGCAGAACCCAGTGAGTTCTAAGTTGGGCTGGCAAAAAAAGTGAGACGGGCCACACCAAACAAAATCAAACCAAACCAAGTCAGAAGAACAAAACAACTGACAGAAAACTCATACGCTGTCCTGGCTTCCTGGATTAGGGATTCATTGTCTCCGTGCTTGGATTTATTTCTGCAATGCTGTGAGAAATGTCTGAGTCCAGGCAGGCAAACACAAGCTGTTTCCAGGCACTGCAGAGACTGGAGAGGAGAGCAGGTGGCAGCACGAGGAGGCAGCGGGTCAGGCTGCCTTCTAAGCCACAGCCATTGTGAGCCCCGTGGAAAAGCAAAACAGCACAAGCCTTCCCTACATGGTTCAGCTTGGGTCTGTGCTGGAGAGGCTGAACCAATGCCCAGCACAGAGTGTGTGTCTCTTCAAATGTCTCAATCGGCTCTTCAATCAGGAAATGACTTTGGATCACCCTCCCGCTCCCCTTCTCCGTTAGTAATATAGACAGACTAAAATAGTTACCAACTCCTAACTCAAAAGCTGAGTGAGGTGCCACAAGACTGTAATCCCAGTACTTGGGTAGCAGAGGCAGACGGATCTCTGTGAGTTTGGGGAAGCCTGGCTTACAGAGTGAGTTTTAAGACAGCTAGAATTGTGCAGAGACTGTCTCATAAAACCAAACCCAAACAAACAAGAAACAAAGTAAATTCCAGCTCCAACTGCTGGCAGGAAAAAAAGTTATACTTTTTTGAGAGAAACACACACACACACACACACACACACACTAGCATGCATCATACACATGTCTGTCAAGCTGTCAGACACTGACTGGATTTATGCTAACAGTGCCTGAACAAATACAGGATTGTTTGTGTCCCCTTTTCTCTTTTGTCGTTAAGAAAGCTGTAGAAGGGAACTGGTGGGGCATGAGCTTATTCCCAACACTGAGGAGCCAGAGGTAGGTGGATCTCTGTGAGGTTTAGGTGAGCCTGGTCCTACAGAGTAAGTTTTAGGCCAGCCAGGACTGCATAATGAGACCCTTTCCCAAAATTAAAAGAAAAAAAAAAGTATTGTAGAAGGGGTTTAGAATTAAACGAGAGGTTGTTCTAAGATTATTTTTCTACAGACCAAGAAGTTTTGGGCCAAGCAGGGTGCCAATAGTGGGGCTTGCCTTTAATCTCAGCTCTTAGGAGGCAGAGGTAGATGAATCTCTGAGTTTGAGACTAGCCTGGTCTACAGAGTGAGTTGCAGGACAGCCAGGGCTACACAGAGAAATCCTGTCTTGACACCACCACTACCATGAGGAGGAGGAGGAGGAGGAGGAGGAGGAGGAGGAGGAGGAGAGAGGGGGAGGAGAGAGGGGGAGGGAAGGGAGAAGGGGAGAGGGAGAGGGAGAGGGAGAGGGAGAGGGAGAGGGAGAGAGAGAGGGAGAGGGAAAAAAAACTTTGGTCCAGTAAGATGTCTCAGTGTGTAAAGATATTTATCGCCAAGCTAATCAGGGTAGAATGAGAGAGTAGACTTCGGAGACCTTTCCTCTGCCTTCTACATGAGGGCTGTGCCATGACAAGGCCTGTGTGCATGTGTGTGTGTGTGTGTGCGCGTGCGTGTGTGTGTATGTGTGTGTGTGCACTCGGGGATGTGTGTGTGTGCGCACACATGTGCACACGTGCGCATTAGTTCGTGAGCAAGTCACTTTTGTAAGTAAGGAAGTTACTTATTTTTTCTACACATATGTGTATCATAGCCATGTAGGAGTCTGTGGACACCCAAAAAGGACATCTCATCTCCCTGCAACTAGTGTTACAAAGGGTTGTGGACCAAGATATAGATGGTGGGAACTAAACCTGAGTCCTCTGCCAGAGCACAGGTCATCTTTAACCACAAACATGGAGCCAATTCTCAAGCCATTAAAAAAAAATATATATATATATATGTATATATATATATATATATATATATATATATATATATATATATATATTTAACTTAAATTTGAGACAGAGTCCCATGTGTCTCAAACTGGTCTCAAACTTAATACATAGCCAACAGTGACCTTGAATTTTCCATCCTCCTGCCTCTACCTCTTCAGTGCTGTGATTATAAGCTTGTGGCACTAACTCCCAATTTATATGGTGCTGGATGGATGCCATGAGTTTGTGCATGCTAGACAAACATTCTACCAACCAATCTATGTCCTAGCCATTTTATTTATTTATTTATTTATCTATTTATTTATTTATTTATTTATTTATTTGCAATCAGGGTCATGTGCTGGAATGTATAGGCATGTACAACCTAAATATCCTATTTTGGTATGTATATACTTATATAACTTAAATATCCTATCTGGGGATGTAGATGCATGCACATCCATTCCTATGATAAGTGAAAGGAGAGGTAAAGGAGTTACATTCCACAACATGTCATGAACCTGTGCAGTACAACACACACATTTTTTGTGTGTGTGTGTGTGTGAAAAGGCTGAAAATATTTAGTTTTGTGACTTTAAGGCTTCTATAATTCTGTCAGAAAAATAACCTTTACAATGTTTTGTAAAAGACTTTAATCAATTATAGTCATTGAAAAGTTTGTTCAAACTTCCCTGTCTTTTCTTAACCGGAGAGTCTGGAGACAGGACAGTAGTTCTGGAATAAAAGGAAGTCATTGCTCTCGTGCTCCGGTTGGTCTCTCCAGTCCAAGGATTCGTTTTATTATTATTCTTCATAAGTATGCTGTAGCTAACTTCAGATGCACCAGAGGAGGGCGTCAGATCTCATTACGGGTGGTCGTAAGCCACCATGTGGTTGCTGGGATTTGAACTTATTCACCTTCGGAAGAGCAGTCGGGTGCTCTTACCCGCTGAGCCATCTCACCAGCCCGCTTCATCTGTTTCACCTGCAGTCTGTGGGAAGCTTTGGGACTGGGGAGTGCCACACTGCCACCCTGTGGAGCAGAGGCTTGCAGTGTGAGCAAGGGTGCCTGCTGCATAGCTAGCACTAGAAATTTACACAAGATGTACTCTAAAGCAAGAACATATGAAAATATTATGAATTGCCAGTTATGCAAGAGTTAAGATAATGATTGCTGGGGACTGGTGAGATGGCTCAGCGGGTAAGAGCACTGGACTGCTCTTCCAAAGGTGATAAGTTCAAATCCCAGCAACCACATGGTGGCTCACAACCATCCGTAACGAGATCTGGCTCTCTCTTCTGGAGTGTCTGAGGACAGCTACAGTGTACTTACATATAATAAAATAAAATAAATAAAAAAAAAAGAGATAATGATTGCTTTCTGTTAAATGAAGGCATATAAAATAATAGTTACCTTGTGCGTCAGTTTCTTTGAACATTTGCTTGAATGGAAAGCATAAAGCTCATGAAGGAAAGACGTGGATTTCTATTTTCTTCTGCACTAAGTACCAATAGAGGATGACAAAACGTTTCATTTTGTTTGTAATTAAATGTTTTCCCCAGGACCCCTCATGTGAGTACTGAGAGAGCTCCCAGCAATTGGAGCCTGATCATTCTCCTTAAGTCCCAAAATAGGTATTGCTGCATGATGCAGGGATTCAGACTGCTTTTGTTTCCAGCAGTTTGTTACAGTCATAAGGGAGCTTAAATAGAATTCTGTTTAGAACAATAGGGCGCTTTGAGGCATTAGCTGTAATCTAATGTGGGTTTTGGTGGCTCATTTTCATTTGGGAGATAGCACTAAGAGGATCAGGAGTTCAAGGATAGCCTCAGCTACATAGAGAGTCCAAGGACAGCCTTAGAGTACATAAAAGCCTGTCTCAAAATAAAACTAAAAGCAAAACAAAACAAAACAAAAACCAAGAAGTTGATGGATCTAATGTTATTAGCAGCATGCTAAACTGTAACCAAATATCTCTCAATCATTGAGTAGACAATTGGAGGTGGCATATTCACATAGAAGAATATTGTCAGGTCTGGAGACACACTTCAGTAGTATAGTGCTTGCCAACATAAATATGGCTCTCGGTTCAATCCTCAGAACCAAAGAAAATGAAAGGAGAAACGATTTCAACAGTAAAATGCAATGAAGTTTCAAGTATGAGTATTCTATGAAAGAACCTTAAATATTTTATTCTAGTGGCTGGAGAAATGGCTCAGTGGTTATGAACACTTACTGGCTGTTATTCCAGAGGACTTGGGTTCGATTCCCAGTGTCCTCATGGTGATTCACAAACATCCATAATTCTAGTCCCAGGGAATCTGACACCCTCTTCTGACCTCACTGGGGGACAGGAATGCAAGTGATGCACAAATCCAGGTCTCTCTCTGCTCCCATCAGGCACTGTGTATCAGTGGTCTCAGGATGCTGCAGAGCTGAGGAGCTGAGGAGCTGAGGAGCTGAGGAACTGAGGAGCTGAGGAACTGAGGAGCTGAGGAACTGAGGAGCTGAGGAGCTGAGGAGCTGAGGAGCTGAGGAGCAGGGTCTCAGGTAACAGCCCAGGTACACTGTTTCAGAGGGCAGCACATTGATTGATATAGTGAGGCAAGTTTATACAGCTCGAGTTGGGGGACAGGGGCAGGACAAGGGAGGAAGTGCCCCGCTGGGCCCAGGAACCTTCCAAGCTTATCAGCTAGATTAGCAGACTGCGGATCACATGATTTCTGAGAAGCCAATTCTCTGGTGTGGAAACAGAAGTTTAACTACCTTTATCATGAAATGGCCTTTGTTTCTACAGGTTTGAGTAGACCCAAGTATAAAGTAGCCCCACTTCTGTCACGCTCTCTGAGAAGGGTCTATGGTATGTTCGGTGTCCTACTGTAATCCCTTATTTGGCTTGGGAGCCCAACACCTTATTTGATCAAAATACTGAAACTCACACACAATAAATTAAAATAAAAATAAAAGAACCTGGTATACTGAGTGAAAGAAGCCAGGCACAAAAGACCACACAACATGTTAATTTACATGGAATATCTACATTAGATATATCTATACTATTACCAAGGACTGGAGGGAGAAGGAATGAGCTATGTTGGTTAATAGGAATCCATTTCTCTTTGGATGATGGAAATATTCCAGAATTTGATAATAGTATTTGTCATATAATCCTGTACATATACTAAACATCACCAGACAGTACACATTAAATAAGAGAACTGTATGGTTTGTGAATTATATCTGGAGAAAGGTGTTTGAAAGTAAATAGATACTGGGCATTATGCTCTTCCTGTGGCCGACTGTAAGCAAGAAGGAAGCTTCAAAGGAAGCAGAATATAAGAATATAACTTACACGTCAAAGTTTCCACAACTGCCTTTCAGGTCTGTTAACTTAGAGACATTTGGAGAGAGAAGAAATGATGATGATGATGATGATGATGATGATAATGACCGGTAATGATGATGATAATTAATGATGGTTGAAGATGAAGAACAACCCAACTGGGTATGGTAATACATTAATTCAGCACTTGGAAGTTACAGGATTGGGCATTTAGTGATTCCTCTTGAGCTCATAGTGAGTTTAGGTCTGGCTGAGCAAAATAAAAAGGAGGAGTTCAAAGCTAATCTGAGCTATAAAATAATACTTTGTCCCACAAAGAAAGAAATACAGTAGCTCATGCCTGTAACATTAGCTCTTGGAAGTATAGGCAGGAAGATCAAGGCCATCCTTGGATACATAGCAAGCTCACCACCAGCCTGGGACATATGACTTCTGTATCAAAAAAACAAAGAAAAGAAAAAAGCAGAGATAAAAGAGAATGAAGAAAGAAAAACCGGAAAGGAAGGAAAGACACTCAGATAATAATAAATTGGCCAGACAAGCAAACAATGAAATGAGGTTTTGAGTAGATATTTCTGTGAATGCAGATATAAAACCAACTAAAATGGTGTATCAATGACTAGGGGAGCTGATATACTTTGTGTCATAGACACTATAAATAATACTTAAACACAAACCATAGTGCTATGGCTATGGTACTATGGTGAAGTAGAAGTTTTTAGTATCTGAACCAAAGTTTGCCAATAAATAAGGTCCTGTGCTTCTGATTTAATTTAGGACTCATCTTGTGATAGAGAAACAAGTCAAGAGAAAACAATTGATTTCTGAATGTGGGCAAACACACTTATATGTACACACACACACACACACACACACACACACACACACATCTATTTTTTCTTTTTCAGACACTATCTATCCTTGGTAGGACTTGAACTCACAGAAATACACCAGTATCTGTCTCCAGAGTGTTGAGATTGAAGGCTTAGACCACTACACCTGGCTTTGTGTGTGTGTGTGTGTGTGTGTGTGTGTGTGTGTGTGTGTGTGTGTGTGTGTGAAAGGTCTCATGTATCTCAGGCTGGTCTTAAACTTGATATATAGTTGAAAATGACCTTTAATTTCACTTCCCAAAGGCAGTGATTATGGTCAATGATCTCCACATCTGACTTAGTGTGTGTGTATAAGATTTTATCACATTGGGAAATACCTAAAAATATACAACAAGGTACAGAAACTTAAACTTAACCTCTGACACAAAACATAACAGTTGTAGGTTTATGATGTATATTTGTTGAATGAGCCATTTTCCATTTTGAGTTTTCTTTCCATTTTGATTTCAGAGACTGGCAATTTCCCATGTCAAAACTGACGGTCCTCTGCAATTCTAGGACTTCTTTTCTTACATTCCAGCCTTTACTCAACCAACACCCACTTCCATTTTTCATCTGCCCTGTTCGGACCAGTACAGATTTTCAAAAATAATCTATTATCGCTCTAGAAGTATAAAATATGTATAATAAAAACAATCTTTTGGGTCTGCAGATGTAGTTCAGTGTGTAGCATGCACAAAGCCATAGCACCACAAAACTAGATGTGAGGGTGCACCCTCTTATCTAAGAACTCAGGAGGTAGGGACAAGAGGGTCAGAAGGTCAAGATCATCTTCAGATACAAAGAGAATTAGAGGCCAGCATTGGCCATGTGAGATCCTGAGAGAGAGAGAGAGAGAGAGAGAGAGAGAGAGAGAGAGATTTAATTATTTATATACAAAACTATAAAACATTGTGTCCACATCATCTATAGGGCAGAACACAGGGTCCCCAGTGTAGGAGCTAGAGAGAGTACCCAAGAGCTGTAGGGGTCTGCAATTCTATAGATGGAACAACAATATGAACTAATCAGAACCCTCAGAGCTCATGTCTCTAGCTGCATATGTATTAGAAGATGGCCTAGTTGGTCTTTATTCGGGAAGAAAGGTCCTTGGTCTAGCAATGTTTATATGCCCCAGTACAGGGGAATGCCAGGGCCAAGTAGTGGGAGTGGGAGGGTAGGGGAGCAGGGCAGGGGGAGGGTATAGGGGACTTTTGGGATAACACTTGAAATGTAAATGAAGAAATTCTCTAATAAAAAAAACAAAGAAACAAAACAACAACAACAAAAAACATTGTGTCCACGTGTGCATGCATGCACATCCCATCATACCCAGTGTATGCAGTGCTGTGCATATAGAACCCAGGGTCCCATATATACTATACCACACCCTACCAAAGAAGCTGCATCCTTACTCCTAACATTAAATATTCACTTGTACTGTTGACAATGAAAGTCAGGCTATGGTAGCCTTGCCAGGCTTGGATCTTGCTATGTAAACCTCGTTTGCCCTGACTTTGTGGCCTGTGCTACATGAGACCCTGACTCAAACAAAAAGCTCTGTGCCAACCTAGAACAAAGTCACTAGAACTACTGTGAGTTATGAGTATATTTCAAAAGAAAGGAATTAAACTTGGTTATACAAAAATTAAGAAGTCGTATCTTTGTAAAATCTCCTTTGCAGACCTTCTCTCTCTCCATGAGAACCCAATAACCCTATTAAAACAATGAGGTACAGAGATATACAAAGAATTCTCAACTGAGGAATACCAAATGGCTGAGAAGCACCTAAAGAAATATTCAACATCCTTAGTCATCAGAAAAATACAATCAAAACAACCCTGAGATTCCACCTCACACCAGTTAGAATGGCTAAGATGAAAAACTCAGGTGACAGCAGATGCTGGCGAGGATGTGGAGATGCTGGTGGGATTGCAAGTTGGTACAACCACTCTGGAAATCAGTCTGGCAGTTCCTCAGAAAATTGGACATAGTATTACCCAAGGACCCAGCTATACCACTCCTGGGCATATACCCAAAAGATGCTCCAACATATAACAGGGACACATGCTCCACTATGTTCATAGCAGCCTTATTTATAATAGCCAGAAGCTGGAAAGAACCCAGATGTCCTTTAACAGAGGAATGGATACAGAAAATGTGGTACATTTACATAATAAAGCACTACTCAACTATTAAAAACAATGACGTCATAAAATTTTTAGGCAAATAGATGCACCTAGAAAATATCATCCTAAGTGAGGTAACCCAATCACAAAAGAACACACATGATATGCACTCACTGATAAGTGGATATTAGCCCAAAATCTTGAAATATCCAAAATAGAATTCACAGATCACATGAAGCTCAAGAAGGAAGACCAATTGCAGATACTTTGCTCCTTCTTAGAAGGGGGAACAAAATACTCATGGGAGGAAATACAGAGACATAGTGTGGAGCAGAGGCTGAAGGAAAGGCCATCCAAAGACTGCCCCACCTGGGGATCCATCACATATTCAGTTACCAAACCCAGACATTTTTGTGGATGTTAACAAGTGCTTGCTGACAGGAGCCTGATATAGCTGTCTCCTGAGAGGCTCTGCCAAAGCCTGACAAATACGGAGGCAGATGCTCACAGCCAACCATTGGACTAAGCACGGGGTCCCCAATGGAGGAGCTAGAGAAAGGACTGAAGGATCTGAAGGAGAAACAACAATATCAACCATTCAGATCCCCCAAGAGCTCCCAGGGACTAAACTGCCAACCAAAGAGTACACATGGAGGGACCCATGGCTTCAGCTCCATATGTAGCAGAGGATGTCGGTCATCACTGGGAGGACAGGCCCTTGGTCCTACGAAGGTTCAATGCCCCAGTGTAGGGGAATACCAGGATGGGGAAGTGGGAGTGGGTGTGTGGGTGGGGGAACACCTTCATAAAAGCAGTGGGATGGAGGATGGAATAGGGTGTTTCCGGAGGGGAAACTGGGAAAGGGGATACCATTTGAAATGTAAATAAAGAAAAAGAAAATATATAATAAAAATTTAAAAAAAAGAAAAATTTAAAGATAGGAACCGTAATACATGCTCAAAGGCGGTTTACTTCTGGCTCCAGACATCTAACAGGCTGGCTAGCCAGCTTTCTTAACATTGCTGTGGCTAAAGCCCAGATCCTCTGGCTTTGCTCTTGACTGCATTTGTTGTGTTGCCTGTGAACTAACCTAATCTATAAGAAGAGTCTATGAACAAGAAAGTAAACATGACATTGTTCTGTGGTAGAAGGGTTTTGCAAGCATTGTGCATTGTGAAATTTCATTGTTTCTAAGAGGACTGAATTGAAGCTTTGTCTCAACCCTGGTAAATGGTGGCAAGTTCAGATAAAGGGACTGAAGGAAGACATGCAGGTCTTTTCTAAATCTGGTTGCTGTCCTAGTTCTTCGATGCACAGGACTTGTCTCATTGCAAAGGCTTTAGGACTGTAAAACACAGCGCTTTTGTCTCAGTTGCTGGTGGTTTTCACCTCTAAGTGGTCCAAGGGCTCTCATGAAAGTATGAGTATTGAGATCCCTTCTCTAACTATAAATAGCTAAAGAAAACAACGCCAGGTCTTTATTTGAGCAACAGAAAAGGTAAAGCAGGAGACAAGAGGAGTAAAGTACATGACACCAACTAACACCGTATTCTACTGCCTGCATTTGAACTTTGATGAATCTCTGGATTCATCAAAAAACTAAACATCGATACTACAATTTTTTCTCCAGAAACAAGAACTATAATGGAAGTACTTCTTCCTCAATTTTAACAAATGTGTTAACATATTTATATAGACATCATGTGGTTGGGCCTTATAAAAAGATGAACGGGTGAATGAAGAATGACTCTAAGGTTCCATCTTATACCTGTCAGAATGGCTAAGATTAAAAAAAAAAACCTCAAGTGACAGCTGATGCTGGTGAGGGTGTGGGAGTGAAAATTTGTACAACCACTCTGGATCATTTTGGTGGTTGTCTTAGTCAGGGTTTCTATTCCTGCACAAACATCATGACCAAGAAGCAAGTTGGGGAGGAAAGGGTTTAAGGGTTTATTCAGCTTACACTTCCACATTGCTCTTCATCACCAAAGGAAGTCAGGACTGAAACTCAAGCAGGTCAGAAAGCAGGAGCTGATGCAGAGGCCTTGGAGGGATGTTTTTTACTGGCTTGCTTCCCCTGGCTTGCTCATCTTGCTTTCTTATAGAACCCAAAACTACCAGCCCAGGGATGGCATCACCCACAAGGGGCCCTTCCCCCTTGATCACTAATTGAGAAAATGCTTTACAGTTGGATCTTATGAAGGCATTTTCTCAACTGAAGATCCTTTCTCTGTGATAACTCCAGCCTGTGTCAAGTTGACACAAAACCAGCCAGTATAGTGGTTTTTCAGAAAGTTAGGAATAGTTCTATTTCAAGTTCTGGGCATATACCTAAAATATGCTCCACCATTCCACAAGGACAATTGCTCAGTTAGGTTCATAGTGGCTTAATTTGTAATAGCCGGAAACTTGAAACCGTGTCTCTCAACTGAGGAGTGGGCAAAAAAAATGTGGTTCATTTATACAATGAGATACTACTCAGCTATTAAAAACAAGGACATCAAGAAGTTTGCAGGCAAAAGGACATGCATGGTATGCACTCACTTATAAGCAGATATTAACCATAAAGTACAGGATAACCACACTATACTCTAGAGGACCCAAATAAGCAAAACAAGAAGGAAGGCCCAAGGATGGATGCTTGAATCTCATACAGAAAGGGAAATAAAATAGGTATTTGAGGTAGGTGGAGGGAGGTAACTGGGTAGGAGAGGGAATGGGAACAGGAACAGAGTCTGGTGGGTGAGAGTGGGTATCAGGTGTAGGGAGAGCCAGTAGAGAGCGTTGGGACAGTGAGTGGAAATTGGTGGCAAATGTGGGGCAGATTTTGAGGATGTGCCAGAGACCTGGGATGGGAGAGATTCCAGGGAGTCTATAAAGATGGCTCTAACTGAGACTCCTAGCAGTGGGAGATGTGGAGCCTGATGTGGCCACCTCCTGTAGCTAAGCAGGACTCCCAGTGAAGGAATAAGGACATCAACCCACCCACAAAACCTTTAACCCAAAATTTGTTCTGCCCACAAGAAGCGCAGGGACAAAGATGAAGCAGAGACTATAGAATGGTTGGCCCAAGTTGAGACCCATCCATCCCATGGACAAGACTCAATCCCTAACACGATTAATGATGTTCTGTTATGCTTTCAGACAGGAGCCTAGCATAACTGTCTTCTGAGAGCCTCCACCCAGCCTGAAACAGATACAGGGACCCACAGTTGAACATCAGTGGAGCTTGGGGAGTCTTGAGGAAGAGTGGGGGATAGAACTGATCTGGACTGAAGGGTCAAGAAGATCTATAGAGTCAACTAACCTGGTCCCATGGGGGCTCACAGAGACTAAACCACCAACCAAAGAGTATGCAGGGGCTGGACCTAGGCCCCCTACACATTTGTAGCAGGTGGGAAACTTGGTCTTTATGTGGGACCCCTAACAATTGGAGCAGAGGCTGTCTTTGACTCAGTTACTTCACATTGCATTCCTTTCCCTACCTGGACTGCCTGGTTGGGCCTCAGTGGAGATGTTCTGCTTAGTTATGCTTGGACTAGATGTCCAGGGTGTGGTGGTAACCAAGGGCTTCCCTTTCTCTGAGGTGAAGGGGAGATGGTAGTGGGGGTGGCATTTGTAAGAGTGGGACTGGGTATAGAGGTGAGAGGGGTGGCTCCTACCGGCATATAAAGTGAATAAATAAATTAATGAACAAAATTTTAAAAAGACAAAAAAGAATATTTATGACCAGGCTTGGTGGCACACTGCAAGACCAGCATAATCACTACAGTGAGACTCTGTCTAAAATATTTATTGCAGCATCCAACACTATGGTAGATTGACATATTTACAAGAAAAGTTTCATGTACTATGAGTTTTATAGGAATATATGTCCAAACTACATTAGAAAAACAAATAGATAGATAAGTAAATGTTTGCACAGACAGACCATGAACTCTTAATACACATGGCTTCAGGTGCAATAATTTTTAAGAACAGAAATCTGAAATATTCTTATTTTTCTTATTTCTGGGATAAACATTAGTATGCAGTTTTGTTTTTGTTTTTGTTTTTGTTTTTTGGGACAAGCTTTACATAGCCCAGGGCAACCTCAAACTCACTATGAAGTTGAGGGTGACCTTGAACCTGGCTTTGTCTTGTCTCTACCTCCCAAACGCTAAGACTGGAGGCATGTGCTACAACACTTATCTTGTAAATCAATGTTTTTTAGTTTAGTTTTTGAGTCTATAATAAATGTTTATGGTACAAAATTAGACAATTATGAATAAGGCAAGACCTCACTCTCCCTTCTTGGTTATTCACATACATTATGGTAACTAACGTTGGAAATGTGTTATTGGGGAACTAGTTTTTGTGTGGAATTGAAGCTTTTGTATATCAGAACTATGAAAATGATGACTACTTTTGTGGTGGCCAACTGTAATTTCCTGAAGTAGAACAATAACGGCTATCTTAGGTTTTTCTGGACTCTTGTCTCTCCCATATCAATAAGACGGGGGCATAATTTCTCGCTTCCAGAATCTGGGCAGGTTTGGTAACTAGTGGAATGCATGATTTCTTTCTTTTCTTTCTTTCTTTTTTTCTTTCTTTCTTTTCTTTCTTTTCTTTCTTTTCTTTCTTTCTTTTCTTTCTTTCTTTTTTTCTTTCTTTCTTTTCTTTCTTTTCTTTCTTTTCTTTCTTTCTTTCTTTCTTTCTTTCTTTCTTTCTTTCTTTCTTTCTTTCTTTCTCTCTCTCTCTCTTTCTTTCTCTCTTTCCTTCTTTCCTTCCTTCCTTCCTTCCTTCCTTCCTTCCTTCCTTCCTTCCTTTAATATTTATTTATTATATGTAAATACACTGTAGCTGACTTCAGACACCCCAGAAGAGGGCATCAGATTTCATTACAGATGTTTGTGAGCCACCATGTGGTTGCTGGGATTTGAACTCTGGACCTTCAGAAGAGCAGTCAATGCTCTTAACTGCTGAGCCATCTCTCTAGCCGGATCCCATGATTTCTAAAGACAGAACAGCTCATGATTTCACACACACACACACACACACACACACACACACACACACACACACACATTTTTAAAAGACAGGTTTCTCTGGCATTCTGTCTGCTATCTTAGAACTTGTAGACCAGGCTAGCCTTAATCTCAGTGGACCATCTGTTTCTACCACCCTAATGCTGGGATTAAAGGTGTGCACTCTCACTGCCCAGCTCCATATATATATATATATATCTTCTGGGATTAAAGGTGTGCACTCTCACTGCCCAGCTCCATATATATATATATATATATATCTTCTTAGTCTTGTACTCACTGTGCAGCACAAGCTAGCACAAAATTTGAGGCAATACTCCCCTGCCTCAGCCTCCCAAGTGCTGAAATTATAGGCAGCACCATCATGCCTGGCTGATTTTTCTTGATGTGAATAAAATGCAGCAAATATCTTTAAACACACATGTTCTTACACTCTTGTGGATTTATGTGCTCAAGAGATTACAAAACCTAGAGCAAACATGCAAGCTTCAAATTACAGCATTTTTTCCACACTCTACCACTAGTCAAGTAAAATAATGTCTTAAGTTTTCAGGCCACATTTGGTGGCCTATTCTGTTAGTGAAGTAAAAGTTACAAGAATTGATTATGCTATCAAGACAAAAGGTATTGGTGGTCCAAGTGAAGGAAATTAAAGATTTGTGTATTTTAATTTCATTCTATGTATATTTTGCCTGCATGCATGTATGTGCACCACATGTATGCAGTGCCCATGGAGACCAGAAGAGGGCATCAGATCCCACAAAACTGGAGTTACAGATGGTTTGAGCCATTGCACAGGAGCTGTGAACAGAATCTTTACAAGAGCCTCAGGTACTCTCAACCCCTGAGCCTTCTCTCTGTGTCCATCACCAAATAAAGATTATGATTTTAATTTGTAAGAGGAGAAAAATATTTTCGGCAGAAAGATGTTCAGATTCCTATGATCAAGAAACAGAGTAGCTCTATATTATATCCTTTACTCTGTATTTCTGAAAACACAGTAGACAAACAAAGAACGTGTGGGCAGCAGGGGGAAGGCTTCTAAGAAAACAAAATTTGGGGGGTTAAGTATGGGGTTAGTCAATATACATTCATGTCTTATTGTAGTCAGTGTTAACATTTACCAAAAAGACACACAACTGCAGACAAATCCTCATGTCTGTGTCACTGAGAACATGGGTCCCAGGCTAAAGGTTAAATGATATTTGCTATTGTTGATTGAAGACAAGAAGGCAGCTCATTTGGCACTTCAGATTGTTGTTAAAGAGAACACTATTAGGTTGGTAGGATGGCACACTTACTGCCAAGTCTGATGACCTGAGTTCAACCCCTGGAACCTGAGTGGTTGAAGGAGAGAAGCAATTACCACAATTGTTCTCTCATCTCCACATACTCACTGTAGCACATGTGTACTTATAGACAGGCACACATATACTAAATATAATACTAGCATGAATAATGACAATAATTATAATAAAAGTACTACCACACACTTGAAATATGGACGCAGGAGAATTAAAAATTCAAGGGTGGGTCTGGGTGTGGTGGGGCATGCCTTTTGTCCCAGTACTTGGGAAGCAGAGGCACGTGTATATTTGAGTTCAAGGCTGAACTAGTCTAAAAAATGAGTTTCAGGACAGTGAGGTCTGTACAGAGAAATCCTGTCTTGGAGAAACAAGAAAAAAATTCAAGGTTAGACTGGGCATGGTGGTGCACACCTCTAATCCCAACATTTGAGAGAAAGAGGCAGGTGGATATCTCTGAGTTAGAGGTCAGCTTGGTTACATGGTGAGTTCCAGATTAGACAGGGCTACATAGTAAGGCCCTGTCTCAAACAAAGAAACGAAGAAGAAGAAGAAGAAGAAGAAGAAGAAGAAGAAGAAGAAGAAGAAGAAGAAGAAGAAGAAGAAGAAGAAGGACAACGATGATAATGCTGACTACAACAACAAGAAGGGTCATGGTGGTGGTGATGGTGGTGGTGGTGGTGGTAGTGGTGGTGGTGGTGGAGAGATGGCTCAGAGGTAAAGAGATGGCTCTTCCAGAGGTCCTCAGTTCAATTCCCAGCAACGTGGTAGCTCATAACCATCTGCTAATAAGAACTGGTGCCCTCTTCTGGCACGCAGGTGTTCATGCAGGCATAGCACTACATAATAAATAAATCTTAAAAACAATATGGAAGAGACAGACAGAAGGAGCAGAATTCAAAGTTATCCTCAACTACATAGAGACTCGAAGGCTAACCTAGGCATAGGAAATTCTGTCTGTGGCATGGGGGGATGGTGGAGAGAAACCAGAATCGGTCTGTCCAGAGTGACTGAATCCTGTAGCTTGCAGATTTTATGTTCTTTGTTGTAGCTTCTAGGTGGTAGACCCATGGAGATTCTGTATCATATTTTCTTCCCAGGGTGCTACACTTGCAAGTATCTTATTTCTCTATGGTGCTTGGTTTCTGTCTCAATAGACCTGATAAGGCAGTATTTTAGTTAATATGTAGTCAAATTCTGAGAGTTCTTGAACAAACTTCCTTGTCTTGAACTTGCCCTCAGAGAACATGTCTTGTAGTTTTCAGCTTCTTTTGCTTTTTCAAAAAAAAAAAGGGTTTGGTTTCAAAGCATTCCTATTTTCTTTTCTAGCTCATTGCTTACTACTAAAGGCTTCTATTTTTTTTTTAAAACAGTTATGAGATACGGTTTGCTAAGCATGCATAGTCAAAAGCCAATTTCCTGCATAGCTCAGTCAACCTCAAAGAAGTGCGGTGGCTGACCGACCTAAGTGTCCTGTGTCAGGATTGTGTGGCCTGGCTCACTGGAAAGCAATCTAAGTTTCTCCTGTTTATTCAGCATGTGGAGAGCTCTTCCATGATCTAACCTTTAGCCAGGGAACGTCTTTCGTTACAGGAGCAAGAGGAAGCTAAACTATAAAATACCTTGCTGTGATGTTCCAGGCTATCTAAGATCCAAAGGTCTAAACTAGCCTGCCTCAATATTCTTTTAAGAGAGAATGATATTCTAACATTGCAAAAGAAAACAGAAAACCCACCAGTCACACTTGCAACTGAAGTATGAAGCCTTAAAGAGTTCTTAAAGCAAGATGGAGTTATGAGGACCCCAGCTGTGTAGGAAACCAGCCCTCCTGAGGATGAAGAGCATCTGCTGGCTCACCCCAAAACCTGTGAACTTTGTGGTTCTTGGGTGCATCATATGGATTTCTGTGGTGCAGGGTACAGTTCTGAGCAGCTGCCTAACATCCTGTGTAACTAACCTGGTAAGTTTCACCGACTTTTGTCTTTGCAGAGATTAGGACATGAATCCCACTTACAACGGACAGGTTCGTTTTCTTTTCATGACAAGGTCGCAAAGAAAGCTGCTTATTATCTCTCCCTTCCACCCCCCCCCCAAGGTAGGAGAAATATATAGCTTCAAAATGTAAGGAAGGATATTTTATTTAATTATTATCAATGGGAGGCCTGAAATGGAATCAGATTTTACAAACTACTTAGTAATTTACTATAAAATAATTAATATTTGTTTAAAATATAAAATAGGATTTTGGTGCACGTTAGACTTTCTATTTCCCAGTTAACAGTGATGGTATTATGGATGGATTGCTGACTAGGAAGCAGGTGCAGAGGCTAGGTACAACATTTTGTGTCAAAAGACAGGATTATTTATGTCTCTTTATTTCTTCCTAAGAATTCATCAAGTTTGACTAAACAGTTTTGACATGAACATTTTTTTCTTTCTTATTGTTGTCCTTTTTGTCTGTATTGTATGATATTGCCTCAATAGTGACTTGGGTGTGCTTAAAACAACCACTATGCTTATTTTAACTTTTATATTTTATATTCCTAAATTAACTTGAAAAACCAAAGGCTGTAGCCAGGAAGCTATGCCTTGTTCCTATCTAAGGATTAAATAACATGATAGATTAGGTATGTCATTTTTGTACCCTTGTTATAAAGTAACGAAGTGTCTAACACCGCTCTCATTCTTAAGCTAACATATTGGAGGTAGAGTTCTCTGGAAGATTAGAAAAGGGTGTTAATATAAGAAAAGCAGTAGATTGTTGCGCAGGCAAACTGTAGAGCAGCAATTTAGAAAGAGTTTACAAAGGTCTCAGTCAAGATCTCACTGCTTTGGATGCAGACAGGTTTGCTTTGCCTTTTTGTAGTTATGCTACAAACTTGCAAATAGAAGCAAGTATTGTGAGAAGCTGAGGCAGGGGTCCAGGAATGTCATGCCAGCCTAGCCTATAGGAGCTGTATGAGAATACTCTCTTCTGCCCTAAGATACCTCTTCATTCACTTCTGGAGAAGTCAATGGACATGTGGAGATACACACACACACACACACACACACACACACACACACACACACACACCCCATACTGTTGATATGATAAACAGAAAAAAAATGAAGGAAGACTGATGGTTCCACTGTTAATCCTTGATATTTTTCTCAAACATATCTTGATATGTATGTTCTGTGTATATATAATTTTGTTTTGAGTCAGAGGTTCACTTTGTAGTCAAAGTTGCCCCCCAAATCCTGGCAATCCTCATGCTCCAGTCTGCCTAGGATTAGAATTACAGTAGCAAGCTACTATGGTTGGCTTAAACATATTTTTAATTTTACATACAGTTGTTTCATTTCACCTTATATTATAGATTTCCCTTTATATCCTGAAGGTCTTTGGAAATAAGCTCTTTAACATATTTAGAGAGCTCTGTTAAGAGCCTATACCACTGCAGGATATCCATTTCTTTACTCTCAAAACAGATTTTGATTATTTTTCAAAACTACAGTTTTCATTTTGTTTCACATTCTCCTTACTGTTGTTCTCTGTGTGTGGGCTCCATGCCCTCCGGGTTTGGCAGCCCAGGCAGACAGTCAGTTCCTTTGTTGAGCTGCCTTCCGTTCACCACCTACAGCAGAAGGCACAGCCCCTGAGGTGGCCATTGCAAAAGACACAGTCTGCTGATTTGACCAGTAAATGTAATAAAGTGTTCTGAGCTGAGCCTCCCACTCAGGTTTGGGAGAGGCAGCAGTAGGTGGATGGACAAATGAACGTAGCCTCTGTGAGGCATGAGACACTCACCTTAGTATTCCCTGATGTGCTTTATAATGTGGACATTTGCTGTGAAGAACATCTTTGATATCAGGATTTTGATAGGTGGCTGATATTAAGGCAGTTTCTGTTTTTTATTTAAACATGAAACACATTCTTGAATAAAAGAATGTTGGGATTAAGTCAAGCATGGTGATTCTTGCAGTCAGGAGGCAGATGCAGAATCAGGACAGGTTTGAAGCCAGTCTGGGCTACAGAGTGAGCTCCAGGATAGACTGGTCTACAGAGTAAGACAGACAGTGACCACAACAAGCCAACTACAGAAAATAATGTTAGAATTGCTGGGAAAAGCACAAGTCTGAGTTCTGTGCTTGAGCAGAGGGGATTTTGTGTTCACTGAGAGACTCTATATGTGAGCTTAATATATGAATGACCTTATATTTGAATTCTAGATGCCGTGTGCTTCAGAAAAAAAAATAGTGAATCTTCTCAAGACTATTAATATTATGAGATGGTTTATAAAATAGAATCAACCAACCAACCAACCAACCAACCAACCAACCAACCAACCAACCCTCCTCCAAAATTCATAGTCAAATTAAATTGTAGAAGTGCATTTTGCTGTAGATCCTCAGGGCACAGCAGAAAATTAAAGGCTTAGTTTTATCATAGTTTTTTCAGTTATAGAAATGTTTTTTTTTTTTGTTAGGTTTTTCGAGACAGGGTTTCTCTGTGTAGCCCTGGCTGTCCTGGAACTCACTTTGTAGACCAGGCTGGCCTCGAACTCAGAAATCCGCTTGCCTCTGCCTCCCGAGTGCTGGGATTAAAGGCGTGTGCCACCACCGCCCGGCCTATAGAAATGATTTAATAACTGAGGAGTAAGTTCAGGACTTAGTAGTTCTATTTAGTAGACTTCCTGGAAATCTGTGTAACTCCAGCTCTGCAGTGATTGCTGCTGGAAACTCAACAAGGTCAATACGATGTGACCAGTACCCTCATGAACATTGCAGTATGCTAATGTATCAATGGTTTGATCACTAGACAGTTAAAAATTACTCACGTATTGTTTTGTAGTTTCATAGTTTTGACAAATTAGAGAATAATAATGATACAGTTTAAAATTTACTCACCAGGAATCAACTAAAAGACTATTAGAAAATATAAGCTTCAGGAGGCTGCTCTGTTTGAAGAAATCATGTGCAAATATCAATACCTTTTTTGTATGTCAACATAAAATATTTAAAAACAACAGAAACAAGATAACCAGGTTAGAGTGCATTCAAGAGACACTCCTTAGTGGTTGAGAGTGTGCACTGCCCTTGCAGAGGCCTCAAGCTTGTTTCTTAACCTAGGCTCTAACCCAGCCTAAACCCAGGTTGTGGGGCTCACAACTGCTTTTAACTCCACCACCAAAGAACTCTGATTCTTCGAGTCTGTGAGCACTTGTATTCAAGTGCACACTAGAATCCTCTCCTCCACATAATTTAAAATAATAAAAAAAAAACAAATCTTAGTAAGATAATGGAGTAACGTCCAAATTCTGTGCAACATCTAGAAATTGTCATAGTTTGTTTTCATGCAGAAATAGATTGGCCAGTAAAATGGAAAATAATCCAAATCTAAAACTATGTATTTAAGGAGTAAGGTTAAAGTTGACAATTCATTCTTTGTTGCCTTTTTTTCCTATTTATTTATTTATTTATTTATTTATTTATTTATTTATTCATTCATTCACTTTACATCCAGATCACAGCCCTCCTTTTCTCCCAGTCCCTCCTCCCAAGAGATTCCCTTGATCCTTCTTCTGTTCACCTCTGAAAAGGGGGAGGTCCATCCTGGAGAACCAACCTACCCTGGTGCTTTAAATCACTGCAGGACATCCTCGCCAACTGAAGCTAGACAAGACAGCCCAATTAGGGAAGCAGGATCCACAGGCAGGCAATAGAATTAGAGTAATTAGAGTAAGCCCCACTCCAGTAGTTGGGGGACTTTTATGAAGACCAAGCTGCACTTCTGTTACATATGTGGGGCAGTAGTTTCAGTTCTTGTATGCTCTTCAGTTAGTGGTTTAGTCTCTGGAAACCACAAGCATCCATGATAGTTGATTCTGTGGGTCTTATTTTGGAGTCCTTATCTGCCTCTTTCCCCGGGTTCCTCATTCTTTCGTCCAACTCTTCCACAAGACTTCCAGAGTTCTGTCTAATGTTTGGCTGTGGGTCTCTGCATCTGTTTTGGTTAGCTCCTGGATGGAGCCTCTCATACTAGGCTCCTGTATGTAATCTAGGCTGACAGATACACACATAGCCTGAAGTTCCAGGGTAATTAAAATAGGAAGGCTAGCCAACAATGTGTCCAAAAAGATTGTTTAGCACATTTCCCCGCAAATTGGAAGGGGCTGCTAATGCACTTATTTAAGATGATCTCACATAGGGTACCTGTGTATTCAGGCCAGCAGTGACAAATATAGCTGCCAACAATGTCTTCACATGTAGCATTATTATGACAAGGCTTTGACCAACAAAGAGGCATCAAGGTCTCACAGTGCATCCTTGGGAATCCATACCCTGTGCAGGCAGTCATGGTGTAGTTGTTTCTTCTATACACACATAAACCTCCATGGAGACATGGCTGAGTGGCACATTCATCAAAGTTGAGTGCACAGTGGTGCACAGTCACCAAAGTAAGCCCCAAGAGCATCCTGACATGTGGCACCATGTGGACACCATGGGGAGCCACAGTCATCAATTTCCAACTCACAGGTCACACCAGAATGCACTTGTGGACAAACATGTGTATCTTCCTATCTCATTGACACATACAGCCTCATTCACGCTGGGATCAGAAGTCTGACAACTCCTCCTTCTTTGTGGTTTTTAAGATAAAACCTTTTAAGTAATTGTTTATATCTATCTATCTATCTATCTACCTATCTATCATCTATCTATCTATCATCTGTCTATCTATGTATCTATCTATGTATCTATGTATCTATGTATCTATCTATCTATCTATCTATCTATCTATCTATCTATCTATCTATCTATCTGTTGAGAGAAAGAGAGACAGACAGACAGACAGACACACACACACACACACACACACACACACACACACACACAGAGAGAGAGAGAGAGAGAGAGAGAGAGAGAGAGAGAGAGAGAGAGACTTTGTAACCCTGGCTGTCCTAGACCTTGCTTTGCAGATCAGACTTTTTTCCTCAAACTCTGGGATTCCCCTGCCTCTGCCTCCTGAGTTCTGGGATGATAGCTGCATGATACAATGTCTAGCTTTGTAGATAAAGATTCAAACTAACATAACTACACCATTTATTTATTTTTTTGACATGGGGTATCACATAGGCTGGGTTTTGAACTCCCTATGTAGTTGGACTACCTTGAGCACTCAATCCTCCAGATGCTCTGTTAAAAAAAATAAAATCCCTCCATTACCACCAGGTGCAAATAACTTCTAGGAGCTATAAAAAGGGTGTGATTAAAGTACGAGCAGTCGAAAAACAAAACACATTAAAAAACAAAGCAAACACATAAAAAACCCCATGACTTTGTTTCATTAAAATAGTAGACAAATTTATGAGGGAAAATGCCAAAAAATTATGAGTTCCTAGGAATGCCTTGGAAAGCCTACTGTAGCATGTAGCTTTTGCTACCCTGCTTTAAGCTCTGGGCAAATGTCGCTACCAGCCCCACTCAGGTTCCCTCGGATCCATGGATGAAACACACACACACACACACACACACACACACACTAGCTTATTTTTGATATGCTTCAGCTCAATGGTCAGGCTCTTCTAAGCCTCTCTCAGTTAACCTGCCCTTCTTTTCATTCCCAGCTCAACAGCTCTAACTCAGTTTCTCATTTATCTTCTTCTTGTTCACCCCCCTAACTCTGCCCTCATCTTAATTATGTTTCTAATCTTCCTCCTGCTACCCCAGGCCCAGTCAGAGAAGCAGCCGATGGCCACTCTGGTCTCACATGGGTGATGGCTTTGTGTCCCTCTGAAGAATGGTGAATACTTTTCTCCTCCTCTGTGCCTACTAGCCTGCCTGTGGGAAAACTGCAAGTCCTGTCTATTCTGCCCAGCTCATTGGCCACGAACATCCCTATTGATTGATCAAGATCCAACTGAGGAACAGGACCTTCAGTGTTCACATGCAGATTTCCTATCAAAACACCAGAACCACCCCCTATAGCCTAAAATGGGGCTATAGAAGTGGGTTGAGGTTAAGAGCATTTGTTCTTGTAAGGACCTGGGTTCAAGTCCCATAAATCCACTGTGACTCACAACTATCTGTAGTCCTAGAATTAAGTGATCAAACAGGTGTGCATATGGTAGACATGCATGAATTCAGAAAAAACTTTCTAATTCACATAGTAAGATAAATAAATCTTTACAAAGAAAAATCTAAAACGAATCCAGCCAGTTTAACTATTTAAAACTTCAATTATTCTGTTTATTAGGAAAATAGGCAGAAAATGATAAGAAGAAAATTCCAATGTGGAAAAAGATATTGCAAGTGATATATAAAATTTTTGATTAGTTTTATATTGGATATACACAAAAGCACTTGAAATATGAATAGGAATAACCACAAAAAGAGCTTTAGGGCGAGTGTGATGACTAAGTGGGCAAAGATATTTGCAGCCAAGCCTAGTGACCTAGGTTCAGTCCCTAGGACCCATATGGTAGAACGAGAGAGCCCACTCTACAAATTACTCCATGACTGTCACATCTGGTGACATGCTCAAGCAACCTCCCAATAAATGTAATAATTATAAACTGCTAAAATGCATGCGATAATAGTTAACCTCAGGTCAAGCAAAGAACTGGAAAGGAAAAACAATAAATTATTTCTGCTGTTAGCTTGGCAAAGATATGAGTATTTATGAAAAAAATGCTCATGGTTAACAAAAGTGTGGGTAAGGTAGGGTCAGCATTTACTATAGATTAAGAGGTAAATTATAACTTTTTTTTAAAGATTTATTTTATTTATTTATTATATGTAAGTACACTGTAGCTGTCTTCAGACACTCCAGAAGAGGGCGCCAGATCTTGTTATGGATGGTTGTGAGCCACCATGTGGATGCTGGGATTTGAACTTATCACCTTCGGAAGAGCAGTCGGGTGCTCTTACCCACTGAGCCTTCTCACCAGCCCCAAATTATAACTTTTTAAGAAAACAATTTATTAATAAATACCAAAGATGATTTTTTTAGCCCTGAACATCAAGACACTTATTTGGATTTATTGCATAACTAATCAGGAGTCTATGTGAAAGGCTGCATATAGCAAGTTTTCACCAGGTGAGAATAGATACTTAAAAGCATGTACTGAATTGTAATTTTTATTAAAAAAAAAAAAAAGGTTTTAGAGACAGGGTTTCTTAGGGCAGCCCTGGCTGTCTTGGAATTCATCCTGTGTACCAGTCTGGCCTCAAACTCAGAGATCCCCTTGCCTCTGTCCCCCCAAATGCTAGAACTGAAAGTATACACCACCATCATCTGGCTAAAATTCTTAAAAATTTAAAGTTATGTGTTCATATTTGGCAGTGCTGTGGTTGAACCTTGAGCCTTGCATATGATAAGCTAGGGCTGTGCCACCGAGTCACGCACCAATCCTACTTTCTACTTGATATATAAAAACATTAAAAAATTGTATTATAGTAGTGTATTACTTGACTGAATTTTCTCAGAATGTTAGGAGTTTAACCTTTTCTTAGTCTTTTTTTTCCTTTTTTTTGTGGAGAAGTTATTCTTTTTTAATTATTTATTTTTATCTCATATGCCTTGGTGTTTTGCCTGCATGTGTATCTGTGTGAAGATGGAGTTAAAGACAGTGATAAGTTGCCATGTGGTTGCTGGGAATTGAACCCAGGTCCTCTGGAAGAACAGTCAGTGCTTTCTTAACTGTTGAGACATTTCTCCAGTCCATAATTGTTGTTGTTGTTGTTTTGTGTGTGTGTGTGTGTGTGTGTGTGTGTGTGTGTGTGTGTGTAAAATGAGTCAGAGTCTCATTCTCTGGCCTGGAATTTGAATCACTCCTCTTGTCTTAGATACCTGGATGCTGGAACTAGATATAGATCTGAAGCACTGTAAGTGGCTTATGTATCGGGTATTCTTATTCATGAAATGAAAAATACTAAGTCAGGCATTTCTCTTAAGGAGCAAGTATATGTTAAAATGAGTTTAAATGCAGAGCAGGCTGCTCAGTTCCATCCCTGAGGGAGGAAGTTAAGAATTTGATTAGTTCCAGCTCAGATGCCAGGGTAGAGAAGGATGTTCGTAGGAGTAGGTGTTGTAACAGTCAAGAGTATCTGTGATGTGGGACCAGGTTTGTGTGTTGGAGGGAGATAACTGGAGCAACCAGAGCTTTGCTGAGAGAGCCGAAGGTCCAAAGTTCAGAGAAAGAGGTCCTACGGTGTTCACAGAGAACACAGCTTGCCTGCATCTTTGAAAGCGGAGCACAAGCAGTTTACCAAA
>LR749629.1:491259-651259 GCA_902729485.2 Mus minutoides | reverse complement strand
AAATTAAAAAAATATAAGAAAGAGCACTGACTGCTCTTCTGAAGGTCCTGACTTCAAATCCCAGCAATCATATGGTGGCTCACAACCATCTGTAATGAGATCTGACGCCCTCTTCTGGGGTGTCTGAAGACAGCTACAGTGTACTTAGATATAATAATAAATAAATATTTTTTTAGAAAGAAAGAAAGAAAGAGAGAGAGAGAAAGAAAGAGAGAGAGAGAAAGAAAGAAAGAAAGAAAGAAAGAAAGAAAGAAAGAAAGAAAGAAAGAAAGAAGAAAGACTTGGCAAGTCATTCTACTACTGGGAAACCAATGAGAAGAATGCTGTTTAGGAAGATTTTTAAAAAGCATAATGGTGCATTGGTAGGGTATCAATGGTATTGATAATACTGATGGTGTTTATTGTTCCTTCCTCATTGCAGGGCAGGCAGCTTGACAGTGGCACACGGTACAATCTGAGTGAGGCGGTGAGTAAATTATTCCTATTGTCAAGAACTTTCAGTTGATGTTGGTTAAAATAAAAGGAATATTGGTCTGTTTGATTACAATAGGAGTAAATGCTAAAGTCTCACGCATCTTTGGTGAAAAAAGTTCTATTGAAAAGAGTGAGAAGCTTGAATTATAGAATTCATTAAAAAATGAAGTGTGTTAAAGTAGAGACAAAGCAAAGGACTAACACAGATTCATTGTTTTTTGCCTACACAGCCGGATGACTTGGGATAAATGACTTAATATCTTATCATTTGATGATAAAAGGTTGGGATATACAGTTCTTGTTGTATCTTTCATCAATTATGTTTTTTTTGGCTTCATTACTTTTCTGCATATAGATTCACTTATCCCACAAATGTTTATTGGCTCAACGTTATGTATGTGACAGGCACTGCCCTAGGCAGAAGTAGTTTACAACTGGGGCCTGTGTTTGACGACACCACAAATCTTTCAGACACATACTTAAAACTATGAACAGAAAACACAGTAGTGTTGTTATCATGGGGCAGATAAGAGGTCACATACAGGATCAAAGCGTACCTCACTTGCCTGTAAGACCTTCGGACTAAAAGAGGTAGAGCTTTTCAGTACAAAGATTTTTATTCTTTTCTCCACCTGAGACCGTAACTGAGATTTCACACGATCTTGCTGTATATGGGAGAAATGATGTAACTCTTAATTGGAGATGGTTCAGCGGGAATAGGTGCTGGCCACTAAGTTGACCAGCTGAGTTCATTTCCCTAGAGCCGCATGGTTGGAAGGGAAGAACCTGTAGGTGGGCACTGGGAACTGAACCTAAATCATGTGCAAGAGCATAAATGCTCTCAACCATTGAACCATTTCTCTAGCCCTTAGTTAAATATTTGAGTCTATAAGACAGATATTTTAGAGAAAGAAAATGTATCTGGGATTCTGATTTAGGCAACATCAACCCACGAACGGGAGAATGTGTGTGCACGAGGAACTTTGTGTATCACGGGCTGACTCGGTAGGGGGACTCAGGCGCAGGTGTCTGACAACGAGAGAGCGCATGGCATAGACAAAGTGGGAGCCATGAACCATCTGCGCAACAGGAGACCAGGACAGTCGTGAGCTGGCATCTGAGAGCAGCTTTAGGGTAAAAGCAGGCAGAATTTAACAGACTCAGAAATGGTCTACCTAGTAGTTTTGACATTTTGCCTTGTTGTAATTCCTGGTTTCGAGTCTTGCTGGTTGTAAGAGCACAGATGGAGACTCAGGGTATGCTTAATGTTTTACCCCCCCCCCTGGACTTTACCTGCTGCCATGAACAGGGTATTGGGTATTCCTGGGGTCTCATCTGCCCAGGGCTTGGGTGTTCTTGGGATCTCATCTGCTCAGGGCTTAACTTCACTCTGCTTCCCTGCCAGCTTGCAGTGAACTACACTGTACTTGGGCCTGTCTGCAGATATGCAGGTCTGCAGATATGTAGCTCTGATTACAAGTCTCACTCAAGTCCTTGAGGGGCCTTAGTGTTTTCAGTAGAGTTCTATTTCTAAGATACAACCTGGTACTTTTCACTACTACAGACTTTCAAGGGACAAGAAAGGTCTTATTTCTTCATTCACACCCGTGTCTCATTTCTTGTAGTGCATCCATGGATGTCAGCTTTGGAACTCTGTAGATCAGGAAAAGTGTGCTTTAAAGTGTGTAAGTATCACTTATTGTTACATATTTTTAAAATGGGGTCCTATGTAGCCTAGGCTGGCCTGAAACTCATATGTAGTTAAGGATGACCTTAACTGTCTGATCTACCTCCACAGTGCTGGGATTACCATCATGTACCACCAGCAAGTCAGCTATGTGTTTACTAGAGATTGAGTCAGCATTTGACCAACTGAACCATACCCAGCTTCCTAATAGCTTTTCCAAATTATAGATATGGCATTTTAAAAGGATGTTAGAGTTGGTTTTAGCAACCCAGATCTGTGATCCAGTCACTCCAGAGGCAGAAACAGGAGAATGCCTCAATATTTGAACCCAGCCTGGGAAACAAATAATGTGACTAATAAAAGACTAATTCTCTATTTATACACTATCATTTTTTTTGTCTTGCCGACCTCAGTTATAAAAATTATTTATGTGCACTCCCACTTGTAACTTTGTGCATTACAGAATACAATTTTGCAAAAGGAGGATCGTTTGTCATCTGGTCTGAGTTAGTCTTACATATCATTATAATTTGCAACTTACTTATTTGTCTGGTTGTGTCTAGTTATGTGTTTAATGTAATTTATACCACTAAGTGAGTTTCTCCAGGGTAGAAAGCACTCCACCATTTTAGACCATGTCTGCTCCATTGACCAGAGTGGAACACAAAGCAGCTACTAACTCTTGCTGAGTGCATGAGTGAGAATACCATTTGTGTCCAGGCAATCATCCAGGAAGCTACCAATGAGGACAGAAGAACCTGCTGGCTTTGTTAGCTAGAGCTATTGATAGCTTTCAACTCAGTCTGTCTCCCTTGAGCTGTAGCTGCCTTCCTGTATGCTGAGAGGTTTTTTTTGTTTGTTTGTTTTTTGTTTTGTTTTTTTGTTTTTTCGAGACAGGGTTTCTCTGAGTAGTCCTGGCTGTCCTGGAACTCACTCTGTAGACCAGGCTGGCTTCGAACTTAGAAATCCGCCTGCCTCTGCCTCCCAAGTGCTGGGATTACAGGCATGCGCCACCATGCCCGGCTTTTAGAAGACTGGGAATTGATCCATTCTATTTTTTTTTTTTTTTTTTTTTTGGTTTTTCGAGACAGGGTTTCTCTGTATAGCCCCGGCTGTCCTGGAACTCACTCTGTAGACCAGGCTGGCCTCGAACTCAGAAATCCGCCTGCCTCTGCCTCCCGAGTGCTGGGATTAAAGGCGTGCGCCACCACGCCCGGCCCCTGAGAGTTTTCTAGTAGATAACCCACTTTATTATTCATAGTGATGCAAACATCATAATTTTTTGAGCTATTAACACAGTGGCTTACCTATATGCCTCTCTCTCTCTCTCTCTCTCTCTCTCTCTCTCAGCAAGGTCTCCATATGCTCTTGAATTCAAGACCCTCCTCCATCAGCCTCACATGCTGGAATTACAAGCATGTGCTACCATGCCACATGAAATCTTATTTGTTAGTCTTACTGTTGATTAATACTGTTGGGAAAAAATTCCGTTGGAGGAAATGCACAGCTGACTTACAAAGTTACCGGTGATGTTCAGGATATTACATAACTTTTCTTTTCTTTCTTTTTTTTATGTTCAGAATGATACCTACACCACCATTTGTGAGGTGAGTTCACAATCACTTGCAAATATGTTCAAACCCAAGTCTGTATTCTTAATTCTGCAAAAGGCTATTCAAGAAAGATGAAGAAATTTTCAGTCACAAATCTATATATTTGTTTATCTCTTTCTATGGAAAGGGCTTAATGGGAGGTATAATCTCATTTTGGCACAGACATTTGCTGTTTTCTATATCTGTGTGTATATGTAAGTTTTTATTACTATGCATGTGCATGTATACAAATTAATATATGTATATATGCATATATGTATGTATATATGCATTCACACACATATATAAATATGCATGTATATATGCATTCACATAAACACACATATATAAATATGTATATATGCACACATACACACATGCATATACACGTACACACACATACATATGTATATAAAGTCATCCCTCAGTGTTCAAGGGGGACTGGTTCCAGTAACTCTCAAAATTCACAAATTCTTTCATATTCAAATCCCTCATTGAAAATGCAGTAGTATATGAATTATGGCCTGTGTACATCTCACATCTTTAATTTTTAATAATTAATACAATAGAAATAGCTCATACCTCTCCTCCCTCTCCTCCATACTTTAGAGACAGCATCTCATGTATACTAGACCTCAAACACTCTCTGTAGCTAAGGATAACAATGTACTCCAGGGCTTCCTGCCTCTACTGCCAATGGTGTTATGGGCCTGGGCCTCCATGTTCAGTTCAATTAGTTTTTTAGGCTGGACTGTTTATGAAATGAAGATAAAAGAAGGGTATGCACACTGTAAGCATATGTACATAGCTCGGCTAAGATGCAATCACAAATGTTTTTGCTGCTCAGTTGGCCAAATTTGCATAATACACAGAAATTTATAACCCAAGTACAAGGACTAACTGTACGTTCAATCTAATATTTAAGATTATAACTTCCAGTGTTGAACAAGGGGGAGGCTGGGTCTGACAGGGAAGAAAGAATAGAAGAGTGCACTCTGGGATATCTCTGCTGAGAGAATTTTCTTACAATATTTTTTAACGCTTATTTATTTATTTATTTATTTATTTATTTATTTATTTATTTAGTGTTTGTGTTGGATAGGTGGATGTGTTTATGCATGTGTATGGAAATCAGAGGACAATTTTCAGGGGTCATGCTTCCCTTCTGCCGTGTGAGTTCTTGGGATGGAAATCAGCTTGTCAGTTTTGCCACAAACTCCTTAAATCACTGAGCCATCTTTCTCCAACTACAGAGTGCTCTGCCATACATATTTACATCACATTAAATGAGACCTGTTAGGCCAGGTGTGGTGGTGTACATCTGCATTATATGCATTTGGAAGGTAGAGGCAGGAGGATCATCCAATCCAAAAATAAAACTAAAGAACAGAAAAACAAAACAAAACAAACCCAAAGACAACACTTGAATTCCATCCCTTGTATTAGCCAAACTCCGTTGTCAAAACCCTGAATCACATTTTCCTCTGCTGACCTGCAAAGGAGTGCTATTACTTTTCAGTTTTAAGCCTGGTTATGGGATGGTAAGATGGCTCAGGGAGTAAGGGAACTTGCTGCCAAATCTCATGGCTTGAGTTTGACACCAGGAAACCACATGGTGAAAGGAGAGAATTGACTCTCGTAAATTGTCCTCTGATCCTTATACTTAGGCCATGACATGAGCTTCCACCACAGTGAGTAAACAAACAAACAAACAAACAAACAAGTAAATAAAATAATAAAAGCATTGTTGTGCTCTGCTTAGATGCCTTGAAACCAGAGCTGAAACTGTGCTACCTTGCCTGCAGCAGGATGTGCATGATTACCCATAAATAAACTTAAGGCATAAATACTCTTTTTTAACAGGAAGTAAAGCTATACATTGGGGCTTTAAATACTCAGTAGTCAGTGTCTATGCATTATCACAGTGACTTTCCCTGCCTGCCAGTGGGTAGAGTTGGGGTTTAATAATTGACATGAAACAGAGTGAGGAATTTGTCTGAAAAGTGAACAGATGAGGATCTCCCCTGATGAGATGAAAAAACCGAATTTCCTCAGAATCCTATTATATGATTAAAGCAAAATTCCTGTTAAATGACAGCCATTAGGAAGACTGTGCCAGTCAGGGAAACCAAGGAGAGTCTCACATGTCAATCATTGTGCTTCCTGGTGGTCCGTGCTTATAAAATGTGATTCTTTTCTCCATGAGAGTTTTAATTCAGTTTTTCCATACCTTTTGGGAATTAAGTACTTTCATCATGGGTGTTTCCAGCACGAGAGGTTTATATTATGTAGTCCTTGGAGGTAAAGCTTAGAAATGATAAATTTGCAGAATAGAACCTAAAAAATGATGATGCCGAGTGAGCTGCAACATTCTCAGTCATTTAAAACATAACCTGTACCTATGATAGCGTCTTGACCTTTTGATGGAGGATAAATGCAGACTTCCTTATTTCTCTATGCCTTTTTGTGGCTTCTTATGGCCATTTGACAGCCTCACTGCCCCCCTGTCTGACCCAACCTGAGTGCCTTTCCCCACGTTCTCTTGTGTGCCAGACACAATGGCTTCAACTCTCTAACTGTAGGCGGCTGCCCTTCCTGCAACTGAAGGTCTTATCTAACCCACAAACTGCATCACAACCCCTGCTCCTTCTAATTGCTCAATCTTAGTTGAGAGTCACTTTAGTACTTTTCAAGCTGATCACACTAAAGGAAGCTTCCTAGTTGCAAATTGTGGCTTTGATCTTGCTTCTTGTCCCTGTTGCCCCGACACAGACCAGAACTACTGTTCTCAGCCACCTTCCTTTTTCATTATCCGAAGTGTTTGCTTTAAACTTGTCATTCATCTATTTTTACATCCCTTTCGAAGACGATGTAAATTCCACAAAGGTGAGGAACTACGTTGTTTGCTTCCATGTTCTTATAGTCAAGAATAATACTTGGGACAGAGAAGCGATTCGATAAATATTCTTGAGTGAAAGAAAGATCTTTTAGAAAAGAATGTTGCAATTCATATGGAGGTTAGAGGGGTGCTTTTGCCTTGTGCTAAAAAAATTAGAAAGGTGCAGGCAGCCTCTGAGCCAGTCTGGGTAGCCAGGGGATAATACAGATGGTCTCACAACTGTGGGAAAATGATAGTGAGGATAGACTCAGATATGGCAGGTGGATGAAGTCCTTGGGCAGAAGAGTGTTGGCAACCCATTATCCTGGAATATATGGGTATGAGATCAGTGATTCTCAACCGTGGGGCATATCAGATATCTTGCATATCAGATACTTATATGATTCATAACAGTAGCAAAATTACAGTTACAAAGAAGCAACAAAATGATTTTGTGGTTGGGGAGGGTCACTGAAAGATGAGGATCTGAATGAAAGGGTCCCATTATCAGGAAGGCTGAGCATGGTCTAGAAGCTCTGGCTTAGTTCTGGGCAGTGTGAACTGCTTTGCAACAACCACCTCTATGTTTGCTTCAGGCACCACAGGCTTGGGAAATGCTGGCTGCCCTCATCAGAACATCTGATGTTGCTTTGCCTTTGTGACTGGGGTAGCATTGCTGACAGTTTTGCCTCCACCGAAGATAATGTTTAAACTCTCAGATTGATGGAGAGTTTATTCTATATTTCCCCCTGAGAAAAATATACAGAAAAAACAGGATCACAATTTCCTTTTTATCAGGATTGCCTATATTTCCAAGTAATATTCATTTCTAAGCAAAGTCCCTTACTTCTTGGAAGAAAAATGCTCATTCTATAGAATGCTTCCGTTGCCCAGTAGTTTGTACTTTCTTCATACGGGGTAGCTATGCTAAATGAGCTTTACTCAAATCTCCAAAGAGCATGTGACAAATAACTGAACCTTAAAGTTAAACAATCCCAAGCTCAAAGCACGGCGTTTGAATTAATCCTTAACTAAGCAAACCCAGGCTTATCGGGCCCTACTTCCTTTCAGCACACAGTTCAAACATCTTCAAGTTAATATTTGTGTGTTACAGCCCTTCTTTCCAGGGCAGGTGCATTGTGCTATGGTTTCTACCATCATCCTGACAGCAGGCTGGTCCTGGTATTGCAATTATAAATGGGAGGACACCAGGAAGTTTTACAATGTGTGCTTTCCCCACCATGGGTTTCTTTTCTCTGTAGCTAAGGGTGAAACATCTCAAGTTGGGGGCAATTTGGGTTTCAGTCCTCAAATATGTACCCTGCCTTTTGCTTTAATGAGATTAGGTGTCTATTGTCATTAGGTTGTTGGAGACCTTAAATGTCAGCATTGATATGAAGATATTCATTAGCATGTTGAGTATTGTATAATTGGTAGTCAATTTTTAATTCTAAGAATAGTAGGGAAAATAGTACTAATAGAAAATTAAATGCATTATCTCGGGTTGGAACTTTAGTTTTCCAGATCATTAAAACTTTGACCAAGATAGTAAAAATAAAATTGGACTATTAAATTCAGCATTTTTTGTTTGTTTTTGTTTTGTTTTTCTCACACTATAGAAAGGCAGAGCCATGGAATGAATTCAGTAGATCAGGAGTCACCTTAAGCAAAATGAAAACAGAACAAATTAAAATATATAAGGCACTTATAGTATTTCTTCAAGGTTTCTTCTTTTTTTTTCTTGCTCTGGCCCAAAGATTTATTGATTATTATATCTAAGTACACTGTAGCTGTCTTTAGACACACCAGAAGAGAGCGTCAGATCTCATTATGGATGGTTGTGAGCCACCATATGGATGCTGAGATTTGAACTCAGGACCTTTGGAAGAGCGGTCAGTGCTCTTAACCACTGAGCCATCTCTCCAGCCTGCAAGGTTTCTTCTTGGAAAGAGGAAAATGTTCTAAAATCACACTGTGTCCACGATGACACAATTTTGGAAATTACTAAAACCCACCAGAACTACTGTGTGCCTTTAATGCTTGAGCTCTTTCTCATTCTTTTTTTCTTTGTGTTTGAGACAGATTCTTATATAGCATAGGCTTCCCCAAACTTTTTGAGTAGCTAAGGATGGCCTTGAACTCCTGCCTCTACCTGGAAAGGGCTAGGATTACAGGTGTGTCCCACCTTACCTCACGTTTAAAGTTAGAGAAGGGATTTAGGATCCTGATATTAGTTGAAGCTTATCAGCAAAAATGGCACCTAGGCTGAACTGTCCCATTCCACCTGTCTTCCACAGAGGGAGTCCTGTGAGGTCGGCTGCAGCAATGCGGAGGGTAGCTACGAAGAAGAAGTGCTGGGTAAGAAAACACAGCTGATAATCTCTGTCACCTGGGACTTATTCCTATGCAAAACTATGTCACAACAACAACACTCCTGCAACTCAATAGCATAGAAAATATTTGTCTATGATATGTGTGTGGCTCTCATCTATAGTGCCAGCACTCAGAAGGTAGAATGACTGCAGCAAGTTTAAGGTCAGCCTGGGTTACAGAGTGGCATCCTGTCTCAAAAACCAAAAACTATCTCCACCAATAGTTGTATATGAAAAATTCTGTCATTTCAAATACTAAGGCCATGCTGATGAAGAGCCAGTAGCCTCTTGTATATAAAACACAGGAAATGTTAAACATGATTGACACTTAGGATAGTACTTTGTCTTCAACATCAGTAGGTCGGTCTATCTATCTATCTATCTATCTATCTATCTATCTATCTATCTATCTATCCATTATCCATCCATCCATCCATCCATCCATCCATCCATCCATCCATCCATCCATCCATCCATCCATCCATCCATCCATCCATCCGTCCATGTATTTAAGACAGGGTCTCAGTGCCCAATTGCCTTGGCTTTAATCTGTAGCTAAAGGAGACCTTGAACTCCTAATCTTCCTGCCTCTACTTCTGTTCTCCCAGGATTAATATTCCACTGTACTCAGTTTTATGAGGTTCTTGGGATCAAATTGCAGGTTTTTGTGCATGCTGGGCAAGCACTCTACTGATGAGTTACATGCCCAGCCCAATCTCTCTTATCCTAATGAGGGCATTACATCCCAAATAGACTTGATCTCAAGGAAGACTGCTGTTTTGATGTGCTAAAGATATTAGGATATTTTATTTAATGTGAAATACATTGCCCAGCTCTTCATTATTCAGTGAAGAACTTACCATGTAACTCAGAAAAGGCAGTAGGAATTTGTGAGTGTATAGAAGCTATGTCTCCCAGGGCTGGATTTGGAATGGGTGGGAGGCTTGTGTTTGTGTGTGTGTGTGTGTGTGTGTGTGTGTGTGTAAATAAATGTCTTTGTCCCAATGCACTGATTCTCCAATGATGTCTGAAGGGCCAGATGCTTGGTAAGTCAAGCCTGGATATTCCATAAGCTGTCATTTTTCTCTCAGAGGCTTGTGTTTACCCCACTGGCTGTTGGGAATTGGGAGGAAAGTGTTGCTTGCTGTCCCAATATACTCTGCCCTTTAGTGTCTCATAAACAAAAAGAAACAGAAAATGATACCCTGCATTTCTGTAAAGGGGTAGAGCTGTGGCATTTTTTCCACCTTTGTTGTGAAGGTTAGCTATAGATAAAATCTGTATTTGTGATTTCCAAATGGTACACAGAAGCTGGGGTTGCAGGAAAGTTTTAGTCCTGAGGGATACACGGCAAGTGACCATCTACTGCATGCTCTTGGCACTGCTGCTCAGGCGTGGTCCATGGCATAACAGTAGATCCCACTGTACTCTTTCTATGATGTCATAGTTAATAAGGTTGAGACTTTGGGTGATGTTTAACATAACAAAAACCTTCATAAAAACTAAGTGCAGGACAGGGCTCCGTTATGGCAATATTTAATTAGATCACCCACATCAGAAGTTATGAAGTGTTCAAGAGGCAAACGATTGCCATTAACATACAGTATCATTTATTTAAGGTTGAAATAAATATGTAACTTGGTCCTTTAAAATATATGCTATTTAAACTTTCTAAATTACATTTTTTTAATTTTAANGCAGGGCGTAGGGAGAAAGGTACCTGGGTGGGAAAGAGTACAGGGAGGGGAAGAAGAGAACAAGATGAGGTATTGGATGGGGAAAAAGGACTGAAGCCCTGAGGTCCAGCAGAAAGAATGGAAACAGGCAACGTTGGGAGGTAGGAGTGGGTGTTAGGGGGATCCAGAATGTACCAGAGACCTGGAAGGTGGGAGACTCAGGACCCTTAGGTGAAATCCCCTACAGTGGGGAAAAGGAATTTGTAGAGGCCCCCACTAGCAGAAAGACAGGGCAACAAGTGAGGGATGGGGTTGCCATCCTATAGCCAAAATCTTTAACCCATAATTATTTCTGTCTGAAAAAACTGCAGGGATAAAAATAGAGAAAAGCCTGAGGAAAAAGAGGTCCAGCAACAAGCCCAAATTGGGATCCAGCTCAAGGGGAAGCCCCATGGCCTAACACTTTTACTGAGGCTATGGAGTGCTCACAAAAGGGGGCCTATCATGACTGCTCTCCAAAAAAACCCAACAAGCAGCTGAAAGAGTGAGATGCAGATATTTACACCCAACTAATGAACAGAAGCTGCTGACCCTTGTGGTTGAATTAGGGAAAAGCTGGAAGAAGCTGAGGAGGAGGGCCAGTCTGTATGAGGCTCAGCAGTCTAAATTACCTGGATCTCTCAGACACTGGGCCACCAACCAGGCAGCATACACCAGCTAATATGAGGCCCCCAACACATATACAGCAGAGGACTGCTAGGTTTGGACTCAGTCAGAAAAGATACCTCTAACCCTCAAGACACTGGGAGCCCCATGGAGAGGGGGTTTCTGGTGGGGTAGGGAGTTGAAGAGGTAAGGACATCACCCTGGAGATGGGGGTTAGGGGGAGAGGATATAGGACGTGGAGTAGTTAGAAGGGGGAAAGGGAGGAGGATAAAATCTGGACTGTAAAAACAGATTAAATAGAAAGAGAAAGAAAGAAAGAAAGAAAGAAAGAAAGAAAGAAAGAAAGAAAGAAAGAAAGAAAGAAGAAAGAAAGAGAGCACCTTTTGGGGAGCAGCATCCACAGGCAGGCAGCAGAGTCAGGGACTCTCCCTGGTCCAGGTGTTGAGAACCTGTCTGAATACTAAGCTGCACACTAGTCTCAATATTTTTTTCTTTTCTCAAATACATTTGACAACTAAAAAAAAAAAAAAAAAAAAAAAAAAAAAAAAAAAAAAAAAAAAAAAAAAAAAAAAAAAGAAAACACAGCTGATAATCTCTGTCACCTGGGACTTATTCCTATTCAAAACTATGTCACAACAACAACACTCCTGCAACTCAATAGCATAGAAAATATTTGTCTATGATATGTGTGTGGCTCTCATCTATAGTGCCAGCACTCAGAAGGTAGAATGACTGCAGCAAGTTTAAGGTCAGCCTGGGTTACAGAGTGGCATCCTGTCTCAAAAACCAAAAACTATCTCCACCAATAGTTGTATATGAAAAATTCTGTCATTTCAAATACTAAGGCCATGCTGATGAAGAGCCAGTAGCCTCTTGTATATAAAACACAGGAAATGTTAAACATGATTGACACTTAGGATAGTACTTTGTCTTCAACATCAGTAGGTCGGTCTATCTATCTATCTATCTATCTATCTATCTATCTATCTATCTATCTATCTATCCATTATCCATCCATCCATCCATCCATCCATCCATCCATCCATCCATCCATCCATCCGTCCATGTATTTAAGACAGGGTCTCAGTGCCCAATTGCCTTGGCTTTAATCTGTAGCTAAAGGAGACCTTGAACTCCTAATATTCCTGCCTCTACTTCTGTTCTCCCAGGATTAATATTCCACTGTACTCAGTTTTATGAGGTTCTTGGGATCAAATTGCAGGTTTTTGTGCATGCTGGGCAAGCACTCTACTGATGAGTTACATGCCCAGCCCAATCTCTCTTATCCTAATGAGGGCATTACATCCCAAATAGACTTGATCTCAAGGAAGACTGCTGTTTTGATGTGCTAAAGATATTAGGATATTTTATTTAATGTGAAATACATTGCCCAGCTCTTCATTATTCAGTGAAGAACTTACCATGTAACTCAGAAAAGGCAGTAGGAATTTGTGAGTGTATAGAAGCTATGTCTCCCAGGGCTGGATTTGGAATGGGTGGGAGGCTTGTGTTTGTGTGTGTATGTGTGTGTGTGTGTGTGTGTGTGTGTGTGTGTGTGTGTGTGTAAATAAATGTCTTTGTCCCAATGCACTGATTCTCCAATGATGTCTGAAGGGCCAGATGCTTGGTAAGTCAAGCCTGGATATTCCATAAGCTGTCATTTTTCTCTCAGAGGCTTGTGTTTACCCCACTGGCTGTTGGGAATTGGGAGGAAAGTGTTGCTTGCTGTCCCAATATACTCTGCCCTTTAGTGTCTCATAAACAAAAAGAAACAGAAAATGATACCCTGCATTTCTGTAAAGGGGTAGAGCTGTGGCATTTTTTCCACCTTTGTTGTGAAGGTTAGCTATAGATAAAATCTGTATTTGTGATTTCCAAATGGTACACAGAAGCTGGGGTTACAGGAAAGTTTTAGTCCTGAGGGATACACGGCAAGTGACCATCTACTGCATGCTCTTGGCACTGCTGCTCAGGCGTGGTCCATGGCATAACAGTAGATCCCACTGTACTCTTTCTATGATGTCATAGTTAATAAGGTTGAGACTTTGGGTGATGTTTAACATAACAAAAACCTTCATAAAAAACTAAGTGCAGGACAGGGCTCCGTTATGGCAATATTTAATTAGATCACCCACATCAGAAGTTATGAAGTGTTCAAGAGGCAAACGATTGCCATTAACATACAGTATCATTTATTTAAGGTTGAAATAAATATGTAACTTGGTCCTTTAAAATATATGCTATTTAAACTTTCTAAATTACATTTTTTTAATTTTAAAAAGATTTATTATTTTTAATTATGTGTATACATGTATGTCCATGTGTGAGTTTGTGCCCATGGAGGCCAGAAGGTCAGATCCTCTGGTGTTGGAGTTAGACCTAGTTGCGAGCCCATTAGATTTGGGTGCTGGGAACTGAACTCAGGTCCTCTGCAAGATTATCAAGTGTTCCTAACCACTGAGCAATCTCTTCAGTCCCTCTGTTATGTGTGTGTTTGTGCCCTAGCATGTTTGTGGAGAGTAGAGAACAACTTGTAGGAGCTGGTTCTCCCCTTTCATCGTTCATGTGCTGTAATTGAACTACGCTTGTCAGACCCAGGAGCAAGCACCCTTACCCTCTATGCCATGTTGGCTCTTTTTGCTGCCTTGTTGTTTTTTCTAAGAGAAGACTCACCTGTAGCTTAGGCTGGTCTGAAACTCATCGTATGGCTGGGCCTTAGACTTGCAATCTTCAGCCTGCATGAACCTCCTGAGTGCTGAGATTATAGCTATGAGCCACCAGTCCTGGCTAATGTGCCACTGTTTCAAGAATCTGCTAAGTTGTTAGGACACACACAGTTCTGGAATCACTATGTTTAATAGAGCAAATAGTCAGATGATATATTTGTTCCAAAGAACCATTGAAAATTTACTAAAACCAATTAACATCAGAACTGAAAAAGGTGTAAATCTGGTTCACAACTTTAAAAATAATATAATTATATTAGCAGCTTAGTTACATAAAATTTCCAGAATATAAGATAATCAACTTTTTGCTTAAATTTCTCATCTGCTTCCAATCAGTGCAATACGGCTTGAATGATGTACCAAGACTAGGTAAAGGTGTTTTTTTTAAACTTATTTATTTATTTATTATTAGAGAATTTCTTCATTTACATTTCAAATGTTATCCCATAAGTCCCCTATACCCTCCCCCCACCCTGCTCCCCTACCCACCCACTCCCACTTCTTGGCCCTGGCATTCCCCTGTACTGGGGCATATAAACATTGCTAGACCCAGGGCCTTTCTTCCCGAATAAAGGCCAACTAGGCCATCTTCTAATACATATGCAGTTAGAGACATGAGCTCTGGGGGTTCTGATTAGTTCATATTGTTGTTCCATCTATAGGGTTGCAGACCCCTACAGCTCTTGGGTACTCTCTCTAGCTCCTACAATGGGGACCCTGTGTTCTGCCTTATAGATGACGGTGAGCATCCACTTCTGTATGGTAAAAGGTGTTTTATTGCCCACACATCTAGGTCTGTCCGTAAGTAAATGAGGCCCCAAAAGAAGACTGGTCAGTCTCAGAGCACTGTTGCATACCTGTGATAAAAAGAGAAAGACTACCTTGAATATAATTTGTTGCTCAGGTGTATTATTGAGCAGGAGAGACCTGGACAGAACAGGCACACCCATCCACAGGAGTGAATAGTGACTGAAATGTTGTTTCCCTCCCAGAAACTACAGAACTTCCTACAGCACCCTTTGCATCTTCCATTGGAAGTCATGGTGTGACATTACGATGGAACCCTGCCAACATCTCTGGAGTAAAATACATCATTCAATGGAAATATGCCCAACTTCCAGGAAGCTGGACTTACACGGAGGTATGCAAAGCTATTTTCTTATCTAAACAAAGACATTTTGTTCTTAAATTATTCAAAGCTCCAAAATATCATGCCTTCCTCACCTGTGGCTTTGGTTTGCAAAGTGTCAGTTGCCTGTGCTCAAATATATCTCAAAATGTTTAAATGGAATATTATTTGAAGAAAATTAAAAGATTGAAGACAGTTGTGGTGGAATAGGTGTATAAACCGGTTACTTGGTGGGCCGAGGGTTATCAGTTTGAGGCCAATCTGGGCTAGGTAGAAAGTTTCAGGCTAGGCTGAACTTCAAATTAAACACTGCATAAAAAGAAAAAACAAAGGCAATGCAAGCAAGCAAGCAAGCAAGCAAGCAAGCAAGCAAGCAAGCAAGCAAGCAAGCAAATGAACAACTACAACAAACTAAAACCCACCAATGCTTCCACCACCACTAAAATGAGACTGAAGTCTTAAATCACATGATAATGAGGCACACCACACCTGTCTTCCACAAGTTAACCTGAACTCCATGTCCCAATGGGGCATGGTCATTGGACACATGTTGACTTTTATCTCATCTGGCTCTAGACTGTGTCCAAGCTCTCATACACGGTGGAGCCCCTGCATCCATTCACGGAATATATTTTTCGAGTGGTTTGGATCTTCACAGCCCAACTGCATCTTTATTCCCCACCAAGTCCCAGTTACAGGACTCATCCTTATGGAGGTAGGCATATACATGTCACTTGTGACATAAGGACATTATTCTGAAGCTTTGGTCTTATTTATTTTTGTTTTAAGCAATGAAAGAAATTGAGTCCTTTGGTATTCCATTTGGTCACTGAGCTCTTAACTGTGTGCCTGGCAACATTTACAACCCTTCAGTGATCAAGACAATGATCCCTGCTCTTGTTGGGTCTGCATTTTCTTTGAAGGGAAATATGGCCATGTCTAAACATGTCAGGGTTACTGGATAGTTATTGTTAACTTGATACAAACTAGAATCACTAGGAAGAGGAATCTCAATTGAAGAACTGAGTTCATTAGATTGGTCTTTGGCAGCATTTTCTTGATTAATGACTGTTGTGGGAGGGACCAGCCTACTGTGGCTGATGCCTGGGTTGAATGGTCCTGGGTTGTATAAGAAAGCAGACTGAGTAAGCCAAGGGGAGCAAGCCAGTAAGCAGCGCTTTTATGCTTCAGCTCATGCCCAAGGTTTCTGCCTTGAGTTCCTACCGTGATTCTGCTTAGACTGTAACTGTGATCTAAAATAAACCAGTTCTTCCCAAAAATACTTTTGGTCATTGTTTTTATCAGTGTTTTTGGGTTTTAATAGAAACCCAAACTAAGACTGCAATTGATATTAGAGAGTAGACTATTGCTGTGACAGACCTGAAAGGAGAAAATACTTTAGTGTGTTGGGAGTGTATGAGACACTGACTTCTGGGGCAAAGGAGGATCTGTAAGTTTTACTTGGATCTACAGGATTTCAAGCATGGCCCTAGCCCAGTATCTGACCTTAGGTTCTAAGAGGAATTGTCAGAGAATAATCAATAGAGGTGGTCACAGAATCTCTGAGACCTTATCAAGAAAGGACACTCACCAAGGAAGGAGACATGCCCCCAACTAATTTCATCAGGTTGCCAGCTCTAGTTATACCTTCTGCTGATGAGGAGGCCACAATGATACACAGATACTTATGTTCATACCTATTGCCTTATATTCTCTTTGGCCATGAGAATTATATGATTTTAGTTGGCAGTAGTGCCCCTTTTCCTTAGGATATTCCAAAGAAATCCCTATCCCCAAGCAAAAGGAGTGTTTATAAGACAGATTATTACTTTCGGAAGAGACAACGTGTGTGTGTGTGTGTGTGTGTGTGTGTGTGTGTGTGTGTGTGTGATACATTTGGATAACGATCCTATCTTGCTCTGTGGTTGGTTTTGAACTTACTTGAAGTGGGGCAGATCATAGCTGGATGTTGACTCTAATGAGTTGCTGTTGCCATCCTGATTCTAACTTAGTGGGAGCTCATTTCTTTCTTTCCTCTTTACATGGATGACTGAGTACATAGAGGTAAGGAGAAACATAAAGGTGTCTAGGTTTGTAGGTTTGTGTCTGCTAATGATAAGAGTGAGAATTTGGGAGGGATTGTGTCAGAGGAAGGCTATGAAACTTATAGAAAGGTCTTCTAAAGACAACCCAGTGCGATGGATGAATTGTCTCTCTCCTGCTACCTCTAGTTCACCAATGGTGGGCAGAACATTTGACAAAAGTCTTCAGAAGGAGAGGACTCTACTCAAGATCAAAGACATTAAAATACCATGCTGTGCAGAGAGCAGATACAAGAATAGTCCATGGGGCTAAAGTATAATTAGTAGTAGAGACATGGAACAGAGTTGGGCTGGCAAATCATTTGTTGGTCTTTCTTCTAAAAGCGTATAGTCTGTGAGTAAATGATTCATCATTTAACTCATGTTCTCTTCATCCACAGCAAGGGTGGAGTGTGAGTGAGGCTGTCAGCCGGGGCTCCCAGGGACTTTGGAGGGCTGTAAAGGAGGTATCATCTAGATTGCCAGGGCAGATAGTAGCACAAGCGAAATAGATTCTTCCAATTCCTGTTTATCTGAAGCACATTTTCATCTGGACCTACAGGCCATAGTTCATGGAGGAAAAAGCCCCATGACTTGCCTTGGTCATCTTGTGTCAATTACTGACTCTCTTTTGTACAGATTCTCATCTTCTAATGTGCTTCCCTCTCACCATTCACTTACATCCCCAGAGGTTTTTGACAGCTCTTTGTCTAGAAGATAGGTTCTATTCGAGTCTCTGATACTGTATTATTTCATGAGTTAAAACTGAGGAAATGCAACAGTCTTAGTATATATAGTTCAGTACTTACCTGGTATGATCAAGAGAGCAAGAATTCCAGCTCGGAATTTCTAGTCCCATCCCTCAGTCATATTTTCAGTATTAATCAAAAGATCTTATTTCTGTCAACTTTCTAAAACATCTTTTGCATGATTCTATTCTAAGAGCATAGCAATCCACACCTTGCACTCTCACCATATTGCTCGTTATCTCTCCAGTTCCAGAAACTGCACCTCTCATCCTGAACATGGAAAGCTGGAGCCCTGATACTGTGGAGGTCAGCTGGGCTCCACCTCATTTCCCAGGTGGACCTATTTTGGGTTATAATTTAAGGCTCATCAGTAAAAATCAAAAATTAGATTCAGGGACACAGAGAACCAGTTTCCAGTTTTATTCTACTCTTCCAAACACCACCTACAGGTAAGAGATAAACAGAGAGTTAACATCAGCCTTAATGAAGTCATGATGATGATTTAAGAAATCTGGCCAAAAATCAGTTAAGTGTATTTAGAGACATGCCACTGACCCCCATTCCATTGTGTTGAGGTTGTACTTTTTCTCAGATTTGCATGTGTGTTAGATCACACAATTCTAAGCAAAAATGTTTTCAACATATCAGAGGATCTTTATAAATATGAGGCAATAATAACATATATACCATGGCTGTAATTTGTTTATTTAATCAAACATGAAAAAAAGGAGGAGGTAAAATCCTGTTAGTGACATTTTTTATTAACCACTGAGGATTATTTCATTATTGTTAGCCTCTTTGGCATTTACTAAGACTTCTTTAAACAAAGGGAGAAATGGAGGTCATGCAGATAGCAGAGTTCAGCTTTTGACCCCAGTGACCCTGAACTGTTCAGTGGGGAATGCAAACAAGGTTGTGATTGATGGTCTCTGGGTGCTGAGCAGTGGCACTGAGAAACTAGATCCACGCACTACCACAGGATCTTTAAATAGAATTTCTGTTGCCCCTATATTTATCTCGTGTTCACAACATGCCATGTGAAACACATCTCTCCAAATTGTTTTTGGAATAGGTTTTCTATCGCAGCAGTCAATGAAGTTGGTGAGGGGCCAGAATCAGAATCTACAATTACCACTCCATCCCCATCAGGTATGGTCTAAGCTTCTCCTTTTGGTTACATAGGGATAAACGTTGACTGGGGTAAAGGTCAGAGTTTAGAGGTCATATGGAAGACCTCAAGATCCCTTGGCTTCATGTGCTCTTGTTTTGATACCTGATAATTTTTAATTTTACATTATTTTTCATAATTTGACAAATAGGTTAGATAGACGATATTAGAATTTTGAGATTTTGAAAAATAGAATGAAAGAAGTAAGTATTTTAGGAAAGATGGCTTCAAATTCTTGGTTTTAGTTTAAACCAATAGTCATGGTAGTTTTTATTTACAAATTGAGAAGTTACATATAAACTTTCTTATCTTGACATTGCTTCACATGCGTATTGTTACATCAGACATTTTCCTAGCCTCCTTAAATGTTTTAAGTATACAAAAACATTAAGAATTTAAATCTTAACTTTTTGAAAATTCAGTCTGTGGATTTATGTTTTGTAAGTATTCCTTTTTTGGTAGTTGTTTCTAAACAATTATCTTGAGAGGTTGAAAACTACTGGTACTTATAGGAGCAAATGCTTTCTAAGAAGTCCTAGATAATTTTTGGTAGAAATGAGTTAGAGTCTTGACGAACTCAAGGATGAAAAATCCCTTTAGTCTGTTCTCTACTTTCACCCAAACTCCATCTGCTGACTTGACTATCCCTTGCTCCAATCTGCATACAACTGTGCCAGTGGTATTAGATGTTACTTATTATCAGCCAATATTTTTTGGCTGTTCCTAGACTCTAGGAAAAGAGAGGTATTCCTGTCATGCATGAAGCATGTCCAAAGGAAAAGTTAAATATAGAGCAAGGTTAAGGTTACGGTGTGATTACTGCTTACCATTTATTAATTGTCGGGAAAGTGTCTATCACCCATGGACCTTGCATCAGTTTCCAGATGAACAGGATATCAGAGTTCTGTAGTCCTTCACATTATATTTTAAGACTTTTCTCCTGCTTGAAACACCTTTAACATAGCTCGAGTTATGTAAAAACCCACTTTGGTCAAGGCTGGATTATACCTACTAAGAAAATTATCCTAACTGGAAATAATGATTTAACTTCTATTAGAACAAGGATGTTAAGATGGTGTAATATGTCACATGATATGGTCACATAGTCCTACTTGACTTTCGTCATATTTCCTACTGCCAGCCATGGATTTATGAAGATTATGTCACAGTTGCAATACCTCTAAAGTAACTCCAGAAAATTTAATCAGTCTTTTAAAAAAGTGCTATCTTCCTTTTGAGGAAGTGCTAAAACTTTCTGTGTTGGTTTGTGTATGGTTGGTCAGTCTGCCTATAAATCATGTTTTTTTTTTTTTTCAGTTCAAGAAGAAGAACAATGGCTCTTTTTATCCAGAAAAACTTCTCTAAGAAAGAGGTCTTTGAAGTACTTAGTAGATGAAGCACATTGCCTTTGGTCAGATGCTATACATCATAATATTACAGGTCAGTCTAACAGAATCATGTCTCTTTACTATGAAAAGATATATTTGGAATTTCTTGAAGAAAACTTCTGGAATGGAGGAATATTAAAAGTTGCTCTTAGCTGGGTGTGGTGGTACACACCTTTAATCCCAACTCCTGAGAGGCAGAGGCTGGCAAATTTCTGAGTTCGAGGCTAGCCTGGTCTACAGAGTGAGTTTCAAGACAGCAAGGGCTACACAGAGAAACCCTGTCTCATCCTCCCCTCCCCCTCCCCCAAAAGTTGCTCTTAGATCCCAGAGCTAGGTATGATTCACCTGTTTCTGAGTTGTTGATCTTTAGGATTCCATAGATCCCTGAAACATTATAGGATATTTCCAGTGTTCCTGGTTATCCTCCAGAACTTGATAGAAGGCACAGTACCTGAATACACCCCTGCTTTAATCATAGAACATGGAGAAATCAGACTGGCACTGACCTGGAAGCTTTATATTTTCTGGATAGCTTTCTTTTTGTTGTTGTTGTTTTTTTGTTTTGTTTTGTTTTTTTGTTTGTTTTGTTTGTTTGTTTGTTTGTTTGAGAGCTCTGGCTGTTTTGGAACTCACTCTGTAGACCAGGCTGGTTTGAACTCAGAAATCTGCCTGCCTCTGCCTCCCGAGTGCTAGGATTAGAGGTGTGCGCCACCACCGCCTGGCTCTGGATAGCTTTCATAGTGCCCAAATGGGCAAAGCACACCACAGAGCAACTATATGGAAGCTGTTCTCTGGATATGACTAAGCAGTTGTGTGTATGAACTCAGTGAATGTGACCAAATGCACGAGACCTGTGCAAGATCAAGGCAGAAAAACATCCCAGCATGGATTGGGGAGGGTTCAAAAGATCCTCTATCTGAGAGGAGCTGTTGACAGCTGCTGGCTGCTGGGAGATGTTGAGTTCTTCCATGACCTGAGAGGCTGCCCATATGCCAAGGTGGCTTCATACTGATGCATACAGTAGCAACACTATGTGGACAAAGAGGGCTTGAAAAATGAATACACATGGGAAGAGTGGTTGGCATAGAGGAAGAATTAGAGGAGAGCGAATGGGGCATAGATTTGATCCAAAGACATTTATGAAATTCCCAAAGAATAAAATAATATCTGAAAATGCTTTTGTGTCTGGGGATATAGGCCAGAGATGGCCCGTACTTAAACTTGTCTGACTGAGGCTTTGGAGAACTACTTTTGGACAAAACAAACAACCCTTCATCAAGTCTGCTCTACCCCAAAGTTTTCCAATGTTTCTAGAATTTACTCTCTTGAATATTTGTGGCCTATGCTATTCTACATTCTCCTAGTATTTTTATGGACATTATGAAATGCCTAACATATTTGCACGTATAAGTAGTATGTACTAAAAGAATTTAGAAGACTTTTTAAATTATAAGAATTTCTATTTGACTTTAATGAATATTAAAGACAAGTTTGCTTCAGTCTAAGTTTAACCACCTGAATGTGCTTGACTCTTCTAGGAATATCAGTCAATGCTCAGCAGCAAGTTGTTTATTTCTCAGAAGGAACTGTCATATGGATGAAGGGGGCTGCCAACATGTCTGATGTGTCTGACCTGAGAATTTTTTACCAAGGCTCAGGTCTAGTCTCTTCTATCTCCATAGACTGGCTTTACCAAAGGATGTATTTCATCATGGATAAACTGGTTAGTCAGAGGGAATATGACTAGTTATCAATACTGCTAACAAGCATATCTTATGGTAACCATTGGTTTGTCTCACTGATTACTACCTTCAGATACTAGATTAGCAACAAATAGTGGACTTAATTTACAAAATGGTCTATCTTTGACATAGTGGGAGCCAGTTCTGGTCAACTATTAAGTCATCATTATTTGTGGCTTTTTATGGTTACACGTTTTTATTAATGATAATTTATCTGCTTGGTATCACTGTGTGAGACTGTCCATCATGGGTAAAGTCCACTGTAAGCATCTTTAATTATATGGTAACCTGGGTTTATTTTAGTAGGTCTCTGAAAATATGTCAGTACTGGAGTTTTTGAAAAGATGCTTTTCTAGCTTTCATTTTATAAGTGTATGTTTATTGCAACAAACAAAGGCAACCATTCTACCTGATGCCCAGAGGCTTATGGTATACAACACATTTTAAAAATAATTGGGTACTTCCATAAACAAAGAAAACATACATATTATTGTACTACTAGAATATGAGCTGATTATGACATAAGATACAATGTTCCTTTTGTTTGTTTGTTTGTTTTTTCATACTGACTATTTTTGTATAGCTGGCCCATGATCCATGATCTTCCCGCCTCAGCCTCCTCAGCTCTGGGATTGCAGCTATGCACCAATCAAATTTACCCTTGAAATGCCTTTTTGTTAAAAAAAAAGTCAATAGCTATCATCACAATTCCAAGTATTGAACTGCTCAGGAAAAACTTGGTGGCTAAGATGAATGTAGCCAGACATTAATCCTATTGGTATATTTTTTTGTTTGCTAGGTATATGTCTGTGACTTAAGGAATTGCTCAAATTTTGAGGAAATTACTCCATTCTCTATTATTGCACCTCAGAAAGTTGTGGTTGATTCCTACAATGGGTAAGTATTAGCCTTGTAAACTTGAGTTCTTTTCCACTGGCAAAAATCTCTGGGATCTCTCTTGTGATCAGAATGCTATATCACCTAATGAGTCCTTTTGAGTGCCTCATTTTAGGCCAATTTAATTAAAATTGTGTTCAAATTTGGTTGCTTCCTCTTCTAGAACAAACTACAACTACATGTTAATGATCTTTTGTTAGAGACCTTGGGACCACGACTCTAGTCCAAGATTTGGTTCTACTTTACAATGGGAATCAGTAGTTCATTGCTCTCTTTAACAGCCACTATGAGAAGCTGCGTCATTAGGTGCCTCTGTAGCTGACCCATACAGCTTTTTCAACTCCTGGTCTGGCTCTTACATCTATCAAGAGGCTGACTTAATAAGTAGGCTGCTAGATGTCCATCCTCCTGTCATAGGATTTGATGGTTGAGAACAAGTACACAGTTCAAGTGTAAGACTCCTTTTCTCTGATGTGAAAAATGAAACAGACAGCAAACAAACAAACAAACAAACAAACAAACTCCCCTCATGTTTGGGTTCAGCTGTGCTGCTCAGGTGCAGTGAGATTCCCTAGCAAGCAAGTCTGTCTCATGACTTTTCAACAATAAGCTGTATCATCCTGAGAATGAAATGAAGATACTTCATGCATGTTAAATGTTCATGAGTGTGCTTCGGTAAAAAATATAGAAAGTTATTTTGGGGGTTACTTCTTAAATATGACTAAATAACAACAAATTCTTTACTAATAAGCATGTCCAATGTAAGATTAAGTATTTTTATTTATTATGGGAATAAATTGGCTTTTATTTTGAATGAAATAAAACCCACCGAGCATATTTCTTTCTTACATTGACATTCTCAGAAAAAGGTTGCTCACTGTTAAAGTCAAGCTTTCGTATCAATATTCTTGAAAACTTTAGAAATTTCTTGTGTGTATGTGTTGTGTGTGTACACTTTTGTGTGTGTATGTGAGAGTGCACACGATGAATGCATGCCACAGCAAGCATATGGAAGGGCACATGTGTGGAGGTCAGATGACAACCTCTAGTGTTAGTCCTCACTAAGACAAGTAACCTGTTCTCTGTTCGCCAGCTTGCCTGTGAACTTCCAGGGATTCCCAAGACTCTCCCATCTTGCCTTAGGAACACAGTCATGCTCCTGCCACAGGCTTTATTTGGGTTCTGGCTATCCAAACAAAGGTCGCTGGGCAGCCAGGACATTTACCCACTGAGCAATCTCTCTAGCCCTGGAAATCTACTTTTTGTTTTAGGTTTTAATTCCTGAATTACATATAAAAAAATTGAACTTCTGATTATCCTGCCTCCATCTCCCGAGTTCTAGGATTATGCGTGTGGACCATGCTGCCTAGCTTCATGAGGGACTGGGCTGCCCTTGAACTCACTTTATAGACCAGGCTGGCCTTGAACTCAGAAATTTGCTTGCCTCTGCCTCCCAAGTGCTGGGATTAAAGGCATGTACCATCACCCCCGGCCAAGCATCTATTTTCATGATCACAAATTCTAAATCAGTTATCAATTAGTAATTTTATATACCAGTTAAATTAAAAAAATAGTTATTTTTTTGTGTATGAGTGTTTTGCTTACCTAGGTGTCTGTGCAGCAATTATATGCCTGTTTTTTGAGGAGGCCAGAATAAGGGTATCATATCTCTTAGACCTGAAGTTATTGATGGTAACTTTGTGATGCTTAGAATTAAACCCAGGTCCTCTAGAAGAGCAGTAAGTACTCTTAACTGCTGAACCATCTAGCTCCATTGGTTAAAAATTTACACTGATGTTTGATTTTCTGTTAAATATTGAGCCATGTGTTTTCTTTTTCCATGTTAAAAGATTACCTGCTCATTGCTATGAGGATAGACCTCACATAGCATATGCATCTTCAAAATGTATTTATTTTATTTTCATGTGTGTATGTATGTGTGCATTTGAGTACAGGTGCCTTCAGAGGTTATGGGCATGAAATCCTCTGGAGTTACAGGCTGTTGGGAGCCTGTACCCTGTTGTATCCTGATAGGGGTATTAGGACTAGAACTCCAGTCCTCTGAAAGCAGAGAAAGTGCTCTTAGCCACTGAGCCACCTCTTTAGCCCTTTGGACATGCATCTTTCATTATTCTGTTGGCTTCCATCTTTTGATAGTTGGGTGGCCCCGCTCAGCATCTTTGTCAGTACTTGTTGGGTACTTCTTTACTGTTTATAAAACGAAACACTCCTATTTGCCTGACTCACTTATAGACAGATACTGTCAAAAAGTTTAGAACACTTGAGATACAAAGTAGTTCTGTTAATTGTAGCAAAATACAAATGGCTTACTTTTTTTTTTCTTTTTTCTTTTCTATTTATCATTGTCAATGCATGAGAAAATTTATTGTCAGAATTTGACTTAAGAATTTGGATAGTCTAGAGGAAATGTGTTTAGAAATGTGTATGTGTGCTTGTGCACTTGTCTGTTGGTGTACACATGGTGACTAAAGGTCAAAGCTGGGTGCCCTCTTCTATCACATTCTGTTTTGTGAGACAGGTTCTCTCACTGAGCCCACAGCTTGGCATTTTCTGGTAGGCTATTTGCCAGTGAGCCTCCAGGATTTACATCTCCACACTCACTGGAGTTTCTGATGTGCACAACTGAAGTTGGCTTTCCTATGACTTCTGGGAATCCACATTCAGCTCTTCATGCTTACCTGGGAGTGTTTGACTCACTCGGCCATCTCTCCAGCACTAGCTATGTGATTTTCACATAATACGCTTACCTCTAAAATCTTTAGAGATACTTTTTAATCTTAACTTTGATTCTTCAGAAAGTCCCTAAAAGTTTATTATAAAACAGGATAGAGTTCCCAACTTCAGACTGTCATTTGTAAGGCTTATGTCCAGCTCTGACCTTTGTCATTTTGCCCCTTGGTAAGTCCTGGGATACATGGTACTGGTTGAGTACAGCAATTATCCCGGAAGGTTATGAAGCCACCCTTGTGCTGATTTATATCAGGCTTTTTTTGTCTCTCTGCCAGGTATGTCTTTTATCTCCTGAGAGATGGCATCTACAGAGTCAACCTCCCTTTGCCATCTGGCAGGGACACCAAAGCTGTGCGTATTGTGGAGAGTGGCACATTAAAGGACTTTGCAGTAAAGCCCCAGTCCAAGCGAATCATTTACTTCAATGATACCATGCAACTCTTCATGTCGACGTTTCTGGATGGCTCTGCTTTCCACCGGGTCCTGCCTTGGGTCCCCCTTGTGAATGTGAAGAGCTTTGCTTGTGAAAACAATGACTTCCTCATCACAGATGGCAAGGCCATTTTTCAGCAGGACTCCCTGTCCTTCAATGAATTCATCGTGGGATGTGACCTGAGTCACATAGAAGAATTTGGGTTTGGTAACTTGGTCATCTTTGGCTCCTCCGTCCAGTCATACCCTCTGCCAGGACATCCACAGGAGGTCTCAGTGCTGTTTGGTTCTCGAGAGGCCCTTATTCAGTGGAAGCCTCCTGCTCTCGCCATAGGAGCCAGTGAGCACTTACCTTACATTTATTGTTAGACTTGTAGCAGGAGGGTCTTTATACGCCATGGGCAGACCACAATAGAATAGCCCATCCACTTTTGGACATATGAGATGTACTGACTTCCTAGTTTGGTGAATATAAACTTCCTATCCAGGTGGATATAGACTCAGGCTTGGGGCTTGCATGAATTTCAGCCTTTCCCTCAAAGCTTTCTAAACTTGACTCTCCATCTCTGGGTAGACACAATGCATATGGTAGGAAGCAAGTAGTCTCTGGAACATTTTAGAAAAAAAAAAGGGTGTCTTAGGAGTTTATTGCTGGAAAGAGACAACATGACCATGGCAACTCTTATAAAGAAAATACTTAATTGGGGCTGACTTACCATTCAGAGGTTTAGTGCATTATCATCATGGCGGGAAGCATGGTGGCATACAGGTAGATTTGTTGCTAGAGAGGTAGTTGAGAGTTCTATATTCAGATGGACAAGGCAGCAGGAAGAGACAGTGAGCTACCAGGCTTGGTTTGAGCTTCTGAAACTGCAAAGCCCACCCCCAGTGACATATTTCCTCCCAAAAGGCCACACCTCCAAAAATGCCAGTCCCTATGAGTCCATGGGGGGGCATTTTCATTTTTTTCCATTAATTTACGTATTTATTCACTTACATCCTGATCACTGCCCCCTCCAAGTCCCCCCCTCACACAGCCCCTTTCCACCCCGTCCTCTTCTTGTCTGAGAAGCGGGAGCACCCCTCTGGGTAAGAACCCACTCCGGCATATCAAGTCATTGCAGCACTAAGCACATCCTTTCCCACAAGGCAGCTCAGTAGGGGGACAGGATCCACAGGCAAGCAACAGGGTCAGAGATAGCCCTGCTCCAGTTGTTGGGAAGCTCATATAAAGACCAAGCTGTTACATGTGTGTGTGTGTGTGTGTGTGTGTGTGTGTGTGTGTGTGTGTGTGTGTGTAGGGCTAGGTCTAGCCCATGTATGCTTTTGGATGGTGGTTTAGTCTCTGGGGAGCCTATGGAGGTCATTTTCATTCAGACCACCACAAAGGGCAAATGATTTCAGCTTTGTGAATGGATAGTCTCTGTCTTTTACTTTTTTTTAAGGGATGAGCATACTTCTTTTCGATTCTCTTTCTTTTTTTCCTGGATTTCTTTATTTTTTTATTTTACGTTTCTATTTTTTTAATTAGATATTTTCTTTATTTACATTTCAAATGTTATCCCCTTTCCTGGTTTCCCCTCCAAAACCCTCCTATTCCCATCCTCCCCCTGCTCACCAACCCACCCCCTCCAGCTTTCTGGTCCTGGCATTCTCCTACACAATCCCCTTGGAACCTTCACAGGACCAAGCGTCTCTCCTCCCATTGATGACGGACAAGGCAATCTTCTGCTACATATGTGGCTGGAGCCATGGGTCCTTTTATGTGTACTCTCTGGTTGGTGATTTAGTCCCTGGGAACTCTGGGGGTACTGGTTGGTTCATACTGTTGTTCCTCCTATAGGGTTGCAAACCATTCCAGCTCCTTGGATCCTTTCTCTAGTTTCTCCAATGAGGACCCTGTGCTCAATCCAATGGTTAGCTGAAAGCATCCACCTCTGTATTTGTCAGGCACTGGTAGAGACCCTCAGGAGACAGCTATATCAGGCTCCTGTCAGCAAGCACTTGCTGGCATCCACAAAAGTGTCTGGGTTTGGTGACTGTATATGGGATGGATCCGTAGGTGAGGGTGTCTCTGGATAGCCTTTCCTTCACTCTCTGCTCCACACTTTGTCTCTGAATTCCTTTCATGGGTATTGTGTTCCCCCTTCTAAGAAGGACCAGACTATCCACACTTTGGTCTTCCTTCTTCTTGAGCTTCATGTGGTCTGTGAATTGTGTCTTGGGTATTTCGAACATCTGGGCTAATATCCACTTATCAGTGAGTGCATACCATGTGTGTTTTTTTGTGATTGGGTTACATAACTCAGGATGGTATTTTCTAGTTCCATCCATTTGCCTAAGAATTTCATAAATTCATTGTTTTTAATAGCTGAGTAGTACTTTATTGTATAAATGCAACATATTTTCTGTATCCATTCCTCTGTTAAAAAACATCTGGGTTCTTTCCAGCTTCTGGCTATTATAAATAAGGCTGTTATGAACATAGTGGAGCATGTGTCCTTATTACATGTTGGAGCATCTTCTGGGTGGTAGGAGCCCAGGAGTGGTATAGCTGGGTCCTTAGGTAGTATTATGTCCAATTTTCTGAAGAACTGCCAGACTGATTTCCAGAGTGGTTGTACCAGCTTGTAGTCCCACCAGCAATGGAGGAGTGTTCCTCTTTCTCCACATCCTCACCAGCATCTGCTGTTACCTGAGTTTTTGATCTTAGCCATTCTGACTGGTGTTAGGTGGAATCTCAGGGTTGTTTTGATTTGCATTTCCCTGATGACTAAGGGTGGTGAACATTTCTTTAGGTGCTTCTCAGCCATTTGGTATTCCTTAGCTGTGAATTCTTTGTTTAGCTCTGTACCCCATTTTTAATAGGGTTATTTGATTCTCTGGAGTCTAACTTCTTGAGTTCTTTGTATATATTGGATATTAGCCCTTTATTGGATGTAGGGTTGGTAAAGATCTTTTCCTAATCTGTTGGTTGCCATTTTGTCCTATTGACAGTTTTCTTTGCCTCACAGGAGCTTTGCAATTTTATGAGGTCCCATTTGTCAGTTTTTGATCTTAGAGCATAAACTATTGGTGTTCTGTTCAGGGAATTTTCCACTGTACCCATGTCATTGAGGCTCTTCCCCACTTTTTCTTCGATTAGTTTCAGTGTCTCTGGTTTTATGTGGAGTTCTTTGACCCACTTGGACTTGAGCTTTGTACAGAGAGATAAGAATGGGTCAACTTGCATTCTTCTACATGCTAACTGCCAGTTGAACCAGCATTATTTGTTGAAAATGCTGTCTCTTTTTCCACTGGATGGTTTTAGCTCCTTCAAGTGACCATAGGTGTGTGGGTTCATCTCTGGGTCTTCAATTCTATTCTATCTGCCTGTCACTGTACCAGTACCATACAATTTTTTTTATCACAATTTCTCTGTAGTACAGCTTGAGGTCAGGGATGTTGATTCCACCAGAAGTTCTTTTTCTTTTTATTGTTGAGAATAGTTTTCTCTATCCTAGGTTTTTTGTTATTGCAGATGAATTTGAAAATTGCTCCTTCTAACTCAGTGAAGAATTGAGTTGGAATTTTGATAGAGATTACATTGAATCTGTAGATTGCTTTTGGCAAGATGGCCATTTCTACTATATTAATCCTGCCAATCCATGAGCATGGGAGATCTTTCCATCTTCTGAGATCTTTGATTTCTTTCTTCAGAGACTTGAAGTTATTGTAATATAGATCTTTCATTTGCTTAGTTAGAGTCACACCGAGGTATTTTATATTATTTGTGACTATTATGAAAGGTGTTGTTTCCCTAATTTCTTTCTCAGCTTGTTTGTCCTTTGAGTAGAGAAGAGCCACTGATTTGTTTGAGTTAATTTTATATCCAGCTTGTGCACTGAAGTTGTTTATCAGGTTTAGAAGTTCTCTGGTGAAATTTTTGGGGTCTCTTAAGTAGACCATCATATCATCTGCAAATAGTGATATTTTGACTTCTTCCTTTCCAATTGGTATCCTTTTGATCTCCTTTTGTTGTCTAATTGCTCTGGCTAGGACTTCAAGTACTATATTGAATAGGTAGGGAGACAGTGGGCAGCCTTGTCTAGTCCCTGATTTTAGTGGGATTGCTTCAAGTTTCTCTCCATTTAGTTTGATGTTGGCTACTGGTTTGCTGTATATTGCTTTTACTATGTTTAGGTAAGGGCCTTGAATTCCTGATCTTTCCAAGATTTTTTTTTCATTTTTTTCTCTTTATTAGATATTTTCTTCATTTACATTTCACATGTTATCCAGAAATTTTCCCTTACCCTCCCGCGTCTTTCCAAGATTTTTATCATGAAGGGGTGTTGGATTTTGTCAAATGCTTTCTCAGCATCTAATGATATGATCATATGGGGTTTTTTTTTGTTTTGTTTTTGTTTTTGTTTTTTTTTTTTTTTTTTTTTTTTTTTTTTTTTTTTTTTTTTTTTTTTTTTTTTTTTTTTTTTTTTTTTTTTTTTTTTTGGTTTGAGTTTGTTTATATAGTGAATTACGTTAATTGATTTCCATATATTGAACTATCCCTGCATCCCTGTGGTGAAGTATACTTGATCATGATGGATGATTGTTTTGGTGTATTCTTGAATTTGGTTAGCGAGAATTTTACTGAGTATTTTTGCATCGATATTCATAAGGGAAATTGGTCTGAAGTTATCTTTCTTTGTTGCATCTATGTGTGGTTTAGGTATCAGAGTAACTGTGGCTTAATAGAATGAGTTGGGTAGAGTTCCTTCTGTTTCTATTTTGTGGAGTTTGAAGAGTATTGGAATTAGGTCTTCTTAGAAGGTCTGATAGAATTTTGCACTAAACCCATCTGGTCCTGGCCTTTTTTTGTTGTTTTTTTGGATAGGAGACTATTAAAGACTGTTTCTATTTCTTTAGGGATTATGGGATCATTTATCTGATCCTGATTTAACTTTGGTACCTGGTATCTGGATAGAAAATTGTCCATTTCATCCAGATTTTCCAGTTTTGTTGAGTATAGGCTTTTGTAGTAGGAACTGATGATTTTTTGGATTTCCTAGGTTTCTGTTATATATCTCCTTTTTCATTTCTGATTTTGTTAATTTTGGTAATGTCTCTGTGCCCTCTGGTTAGTCTGGCTAAGAGTTTATCTATGTTTTTGATTTTCTCAAAGAACCAGCTTTTGGTTTGGTTGATTTTTTGAATAGTTCTTTTTGTATCTACTTAGTTGATTTCAGCCCTAAGTTTGATTATTTCCTGCCATCTCCTCCTTTTCGATGCATTTGCTTCTTTTTGTTCTAGAGCTTTCACTTGTGCTGTCAAGCTGCTAGTGTATGCTCTGTCCAGTTTCTTCTTCTTCTTTTTTTTTTTTTTTTTGGAGGCACTCAGAACTATGACTTTTCCTCTTAGTACTGCCTTCATTGTGTCCCATAAGTTTGGGTATGTTGTATCTTCATTTTCATTAAATTCTAAAAAGTCTTTAATTTCTTTATTTCTTCCTTGACCAAATTATAATTGAGTTCATTTTCCATGTGTGTGTGGGCTTTCTGGTGTTTTTGTTACTATTGAAGACCAGCCTTAATTTGTAGTGATCTGATAGGAGGCATGGGGTTATTTCAATCTTTTGATATCTGTTGAGGTCTGATTTGTGACCGATTATATGGTCAATTTTGGATGAGGTACCATGAGGTGCTGAGAAACTATATTCTTTTGATTTTGAATGACATGTTATATAGATATCTTTTAAATCCATTTGGTCCAAAACTTCCATTAGTTTCACTCTGTCTCTGTTTAGTTTGTGTTTCCCTGATCTGTCCATTGATGAGAGTGGGGTGTTGAAGTCCCCCACAATTATTGTGTGATGTGCAATGTGTGGTTTTAGCTTTAATAAAGTTTCTTTTATGAATGAGGTTGCCCTTGGATTTGGAGCATAGAAGTTCGGAATTGAGAGTTCTCCTTGGTAGATTTTTTTTCCTTTGATGAATATGAAGTGTCCTTCCTTATCTTTTTTGATGCCTTTAGGTCGAAAGTCTATTTTATTCTGTATTAGAATGGCTACTCCCGCTTGTTTCTTGAGACCATTTGCTTGGAAAATTGTTTTCCAGCCTTTTACTCTGAGGTAGTGTCTGTCTTTAACACTGAGGTGCATTTCTTGCATGCAGCAAAATGCTGGGTCCTGTTTAAGTATCCAGTTTTAGTTTTTATATTTTTATTGTGGAATTAAGTCCATTGATGTTAAGAGATATTAAGAAATAGTGATTGTTGCTCCCTATTATTATTGATGTTATCTTTATGTTTGTGTGGTTATCTTCTTTTAGGTTTGATGAAAGATTACTTTCTTGCTTTTCTAGGGTGTAGTTTCCCTCCTTGTGTTGGCATTTTCCATCTATTATCCTCCGTAGGGCTGGATTTGGGGAAAGACATTGTGTAAATTTGGTTTTGTCATGAAATATCTTGGTTTCTCCATCTATGGTAATTGAAAGTTTTGCTGAGTACAGTAATCTGTGTTGGCATTTGTATTCTCTTAGGGTCTGTATGAGATCTTCCCAGGATCTTCTAGCTTTCATAGTCTCTGGTGAGAAGCCTGGTGTAATTCTGATAGGTGTGCCTTTATATGTTACTTGACCTTTTCCCCTTACTGCTTTTAATATTCTTTCTCTGTTTAGTGCATTTAGTGTTTTGTTTATTAATTGACAGGAGGGATTTCTTTTCTGGTCCAGTCAATTTGGAGTTCTGTATGATTCTTGTATGTTCATGGGCCTCTCTTTCTTTAGGTTAGTGAAGTTTTCTTCTATAATTTTGTTGAAGATATTTACTGGCTCTTTAAGTTGGGAATCTTCACTCTCTTCTATACCTATTATCCTTAGGCTTGGTCTTCTCATTGTGTCCTGGATTTCCTGGATGTTTTGGGTTAGGAGCTTTTTGCATTTTGCATTTGCTTTGATTGTTGTGTCAATGTTGTCTATGGTATCTTCTGCACCTGAGATTCTCTCTTTTATTTCTTGTATGCTGTTGGTGATGCTTGCATATATGACTTCTGGTCTCTTTCCTAGGTTTTCTATCTCCAGGGTTGTCTCCCTTTGTGATTTCTTTATTGCTTCTATTTCCATTTTTAGATCCTGGATCATTTTGTTCAGTTGCTTCACCTGTTTGGTTGTGTTTTCCTGTAATTCTTTAAGGGATTTTTGTGTTTCCTCTTTAAGATCCTCTTCCTGCTTACCTGTGTTCTCTTGTATTTCTTTAAGTGAGTTATTTATGTCCTTCTTAAATTCCTCTATCATCGGGCTGGAGAGATGGCTCAGTGGTTAAGAGCACTGACTGCTCCTCCAGAGGTCCTGAGTTCAATTCCCAGCAACCACATGGTGGCTCACAACCATCTGTAATGGGATCTGATGCCTGCCCTCTTCTGATGTGTGTTTGAAGACAGTGACAGTGATAATGTACTCATATACATTAAATAAATAAATAAACAAACAAACAAATAAATAAATAAATAATACTTCTCTCCAGAAAAAAAAAATTCCTCTATCATCATCCTCATCATGAGATGTGATTTTAAATCAGAGTTTTGCTTTTCTGGTCTGTTGGGGTAACCAGGGTTTGCTGTGGTGGGAGAACTGGGTTCTGATGATGCCAAGTAATCTTGGTTCCTGTTGCTTATGTTGTGCTTGCTTTTTGCCATCTGGTTATCTCTGGTGTTATTTGGTCTTGCTGTCTCTGACTTTGTCTTGTCCCTCTTGCAAGCCTGTGTGTCAGTACTCCTGGGAGACCAGTTCTCTCTGGGAAGAATTTGGGTATGGAGAGCTGTGGTACAGGGTCAGCTCTGCTGTCAGACAGAGACCAGAAGGATCCTGTCCCCAGCTTATCCTTGGTTTCTGTGTCCTGGTGGCTCTGTAAGGGTCCCTCTTGGGCCAGAAATTTGAAGAGAAATGGTGGTCTTACTTGTGCTTGCAGGTGTGTAGGCAATCCTGGGTTACCAGCTCTCTCTCTTGGAGGTATTTTTGAATGTAGCTCTGTGGCCCAGGATCAGCTCTAGGTGCTGACAAGAGACCTGGAAGGCTCCTGTTTCAGGCTGCCCCTCAGTTCCTGTGTCCTGAGGGCTTCAGACTGGTTCCTCTGAATAGCAGTGGTGATCCTATTTGCACTCACAGGCCTGTCTGCACTCTGGGAGGCTCACTCCCTCCTGGTGCTATTTGGGTATTGGTCTCTGTCATCACTGCTAAACTCTGTGCTGCTGTGGAAGCAACTAAAGACCAGCCATAAATGGATAACCAAAGCTGCGTTTAAGCATAACTTTCCTGACCGAAATAGGCAGTGAACACCTTTGCCCTGAGAACCACCTTTTGCCAGCCTCTGATCCATCAGGCACTAATATTTAGTAAACTTTGACAATTTTTTACTTTATGACAAACTGAATGTGCCTATTTGCTACATACCTCCAAAAATAGCTGAGAATGAGAGCTGGAGATGTAGTTCAGTTGAAGGAATGCTTGCCTACCATGCACCAAGCCCCGAGTTCAATTCCCAGAAATGCATAAACTGGATGTGGTGGTACACCTGTATGTAATTCAGGAGGTAGAACTATGAGAGTTAGAAGTTCAAGATCAAGGTCATCCTCAGCTATGTAGGAAGTTTGAGGCTAGCTTGGTATACATGAGGGTACCTCTTCCTCCTCCTCCTGATTTTTCACACACACATTGAGAATGAATTGGCAGGTTATATCCCTCCCCCCCAAGTTGATTTCACCTCTCATAATTATGTTAGAGATTATTATTATTATTATTATTACTACTACTTTTATTATTATTATTTTAAATTAAGAGCCTGGTTATAACTGGTAGTGTTATTGAGAATCCCTCTAATATGTAGGGTGACACTCTTGGCTGCCGTTGGTGGCACACATTTATAATCTTAGTCCTTGAGAGGTTGAGGCAGGAAGGTTTATAAATTCACAGCAAGCCTGGGCTAAATGGTGAAATCCAAACTCAAAACTGTTTTTAAAAGTCTTACACTCTCACAGCCTTACTTGCTGAAAATACAGTCTGCTTCCATAAAGCTAAGTGAGTGACCTGGGAGGAACTGGCATGGTCATCATCTTTACCATCACTCTGACCCAGTTAGTACAACAAGCATGACTACTAAGTGTTCTGCATTTGAGATAGGTAACTGACCAGTTTTTGAGACTTTCTTGATCTGCCCTCATGGTGCCGTTCTGGACAATGACATTATTTAACTCTTTAGGTCCTTCCGCCTGGCAGAACTGGACTTATGAAGTCAAAGTTTACTCCCAGGATATTCTTGAAATCACTCAAGTTTTCTCGAACATAAGCGGGACCATGCTTAATGTACCTGAACTGCAGAGTTCTACAAAGTACACTGTCTCTGTGAGAGCAAGTTCTCCTAAAGGCCCAGGTCCCTGGTCAGCACCATCAGTGGGTACCACCCTGGTACCAGGTAAGAAGAGGGTATGGGTCTAGAAAATGATCTGAACAGTAAAGAGTTTGGCCTGAGTGTCTCTTACATTTTCTTGCTTCAAATGTTATCAAGAGTTAAGAATGAGCAGTGTTGATCTCTTGAGGGCCAATCTTCAGTCTGAGAGCGGGAATCAAATAAACCACCGTAAATATTTGTATTTCTTATTTAATATCTTATACACTTCAAGACAGATTTGAAGAAATCTTATTTTCTTCATTGATTTCTTCTTAGTTTAGACATCTATTAGGTCTTGGAGAAGTTGAAGGGTCTATGAGTAACACCAAATTTCACTATCTTGGCTGGAAGTCATAATTGCTTCTGGATTCTCCGAACAAGATAGTAGAAAAAAGTCATGGTGGACAGAGAGAGTGGCTGTGATGATAGTGAAGTCTGTGGTATGGCACTATGAGTCACTCTTATAGAGAGGTAGCATAAGTGTGTATCCCTTTTTATACTATATTTCAAATATTTATGTAAAAATAAGAATAAAATGTAACAGGATAGATAAGTCTACTAAACAGATGTAATTGCTTATGTTATTTTGCCATTGTTTCTCAAAACTGTTAATATTTTATGCTTAAAAAATGTATGCTATAGTTGTGAGTGTTGGCACACAACACAGCACATGGGAAGCAGAGGCAAGCAGATCTCTATGAGTTTGATGCCAGCCTGGTGCTACATAGAGAAATCCTGCCTTAAAAAAAGTATGCTTTATGTGATTTTTAAAATTAATTTCTTTTTATTTTATCATATAGCTACTGAGCCACCATTCATCATGGCTGTGAAAGAAGATGGGCTCTGGAGCAAACCACTCTGTAGTTTTGGCCCAGGAGAATTCCTGTCCTCTGATGTAGGAAACGTGTCAGGTAGACATCCTCTCTTACCCAGGTGTAAGGCACCTACTCTGGCGCCTTCTCAGGTGACTCAGCAAAGAAAGAACTGAGTTCTGGCTACCTGGGCAACCATGACTGGAGGATTTTGCCAGAACTATTGTTAAGAAAGTGGCAGGTGTATGTCTGTGTGTGGGGTGGAGTGGGGTGGGGGCTGGAGAGGTGGCTCAGCGGTTTAGAGCACTGAGGTCCTGGGTTAGGGTTAGGGTTAGGGTTAGGGTTAGGGTTAGGGTTAGGGTTAGGGTTAGAGTTAGGATGAGCAATCACATGGTGGCTCACAACCATCTGTAATGGGATCTGATGCTCTCTTCTGGTGTGTCTGATGACAGCTAGCTACAGTGTACTCACATAAATGAAATAAATATATCTGAAAAAATTGACAGCTCTTAGGTAGGGATATTATTTATTATGTTGGCTTCAGAAGGGCTTTGATAGATGCTCATGAGTTTCAATATATCAATATTGTCCCTTAAAAGCCATCTGTTTTGTTCTGCTAAGACAGCTTTTCTTAAATGATTTACACACTAGAAACAGGAAGGTTGCTGCATAGCATTTTAAACAGAGTATTGGGAAAAAACTGTTGATGAGGAGGACTCTGAGGTTGCTGACAGGGCACTATTGTTAGAAGTGTTCTTTCTAGAGCAGTGAGACAACAATCTTGCCTGAAGATGATCTCTTCTATAGTTACCTACTTATTTTATATTTTGACTTGTGCTTTAAGCTGACAACAGCATTTTCACCCAACAGTGAACTGGACTAAGAAGGTCAGCATGAAGCTAGTGGAAAGAGTGTGACCTGGAGTTGTTTGCAAACTTGGTTCCTTCTCTTTGATCTTTGAGGCCTCAGACAGAGCAGACAGTCTCATGGGATCTAAGAAAATGCTAATTTGCCATCACTGTTTTGGGAGTCATATTAGATCACAAAGTACCTCAGACAACACCAGACAGATGGTCTGTGTGGTTTTGTTCCTCTTCCAGGTTCGAGGGGTTGAGATTTGGGGCTTATTTTATTGAAATATTCTTTTTAGTGTGTGTGAGACAGGTTCTCACCATGAAGCCCTGGTTGGCTTGGGACATGCTATATAGAGCAGGCTGGTCTCAAATATACAGCCATCTAACTGCCTCTGCCTCCCAATTACTAGGCTTCAAGGCCTGACTGCACCCCCCAAACCAGCCCTTACTGAAATATGCTTGACAGACCCTTAAGTTCTCACCAAGTTATGTCAATACTATAGTTTACAGGCATCAGGGTGATTGACTCATCCCACTTCTATTCCATACATGGAGATAAGTGCTGTTTGTTTGTCTTTGTTTTGAGATATGGATTGGTACAACAACAGCCTCTACTACAGCGACACAAAAGGCAACGTTTATGTGCGGCCTCTGAATGGGATGGATATCTCAGAGAATTATCACATACCCAGCATTGTAGGAGCTGGGGCTTTGGCCTTTGAATGGCTGGGTCACTTTCTCTACTGGGCTGGGAAGACATATGTGGTAAGTCAGAGCCTGGCATCTTGGGTGCTCTAAAGTAAATGCCTACCCATTTTGGTGACGTGCATGGCATTGAGCCATTTCTCTAGGCCTGAGAATTTAAGAATAAAATTTAAGAATAAAAAAGTACAGTGCCTGGCATGTAATAGTACTCAATAATTATAAGAATTTAAATCAGGAAAATATGTAGTAAAGAGGAGCAAGGAGAAGGCTCATCATCTATAAAGACATGTATATCTCCCTCAGTCTAAGAAAATTCTCTCTCTCTCTCTCTCTCTCTCTCTCTCTCTCTTTCCCTCCCCTCTCCCCTCTCCCCCTCCCCTCCTCCTCCTCCTCCTCCTCCTCCTCCTCCTCCTCCTCTTCTTCTTCTTCTTCTTCTTCTTCTTCTTCTTCTTCTTCTTCTTCTTCTTCTTCTTCTTCTTCTTCTTCTTCTTCTTCTTCTTCTGTGGTTCATGGTGATAAAGAGAGCCTAGTGCATGCTGGACAATGCTCTTCCATTGAGCTCCAGTCCCAGCCCCAATCAAATACCAAAATTGTCACTTTCATGTAGTACATTGTTTTAATCACACACAGATGCCATCCCAAAGCTAGATGGATCTCTGAGTTCAAGGCCAGTTTGGTATGAGATCTAGGTCAGCCATGGTGCTACCTAGAGAGACCATGAAAAAAATAAGAAGGTGTTCATAGGTATTCTGACTAGATATATAATTATGAAAACTGAACGTTTTAACTCAACTTACTTCTCTTAGACATGAAAATAAGCCAGTTCTATGGAGGTATTTTGCCATGTCTGCCGTCATTTTCAAAGTCTTAGCCAGCACCACAGAATGCTGATGAATATCTGTGGTTGAATGAGTAAATGAACATATGAATGAGGGAGAGAACTTACTAATGATTGATTGGATTTCACCATTCAGAAGTGATGATGCCATTTGAAAAGAATTATTTGGCAATATTGTCATGTTTTCTAGATTCAAAGGCAGTCTGTGTTGACGGGACACACAGACATTGTGACTCATGTGAAGCTGTTGGTGAATGACATGGCTGTGGATTCAATTGGTGGCTATCTCTATTGGACAACACTCTACTCAGTTGAAAGCACTAGACTCAATGGAGAAAGTTCTCTTGTACTGCAGGCTCAGCCCTGGCTCTCTGGAAAAAAGGTGACAAAATAAAAATAGGATGCAATTATTTAATGACACTAAGTGGTCATTCTATAGTTGTGACAGTGCTGCCATCACTTACTTTAGTTGAGGTAGAATTAGAATAAGGTCACTGTTAGAATAAGATCACCATATGACCAGTATTTCCTTTCACCTTATATGGGGGTCAGAACTGATTAATTACTCAATTCAGATATAAAACAGAGATTTTTGTAGCTTGCCTTATCCTGACTGGGTTCACAGTGGGCAGCGTTTTGATGTTAATACATGTATACAGTGCACTCCGATTCCTCCTTTATGTATTTCTCTCGTATCCCTGTCAATCCCTACTCATTCCTACCAGTCACTTTCTTCAGTTCATGGCTTCTGGATTTGTTCAGTGACTGATTTAGTTTAACCAGGACCATTGGTGTGGTCACTGGATTGGAACTATGTATTGGAGCCAAGTGGGGTCACGAGTGGATCCACAACTAAAGGCAATGTTCTTTCTCTTCCCAAATCTATAGAAGCCAATAGTTCAACAGTGAGGGTTAGGGCCCCCTGAGTTCCTCCTCCATATGTGCCTGTTGAAGGGCACATTCTTGTGTGGACTGAATGTAGGTATCCTTAATTGTTCATGAGTCCAATAGCTATGTTTCACCCAGAAGACATCATTTGATAGCTCTTGGTTCTATCTTTGAGGTCTTGTATTCTTTCTACCTGTATTCTGAAATGCTAGTGAGCCTTAGGGAACATTGAATACATGTCTTGTAAAGGACTTTGAGCAGTCATCTCTAACTTATTCTTAACTCCTTGGGCAGCCGTGAGTCTCTACATTTGGTATTGTTTGTAGGCTTAGAATTTTCAAAACTTACTTTAATTAGCATTTTTAAATCTACCTTCTAGCCCACCAACAAGAGGTAGCAGAGAAAGAAGGTTAATAGGAAAGGGGGGTTGTGGAATTGCTTAGAAGTTGTACTTTGGGCAGTCCAGTCAAACACCAAACACAAATCAGCAGCAGCACTTGATCCAGTGGAAACTGCAAGGTTCCATCCACCAAATTTGCATGAGTCAGTGGAAGCTGCAAGAGTCAGAATACCACAGGAGAAATGAAAACAAAGGAAGACCAGGGAAGCATTGCAAGGCAGCCTCTCACTGTCTGTGGGGTTATATTCATATTCTTTCTAAACATTATAATCCCTCCCAAGTGTCTGCTCCGGCAAAACATGCCCTCTAACATGTCTGCTTCAGCAAAACATCCTCTCACAAGACAGCTTTCAGAAAAACATCACATGGCACAACTGAGTTTCCAAGGAAACCAGAAATTCTACTTCAGTTGTGTTGTTCTTTTTTTTTTTTTTTTTTATTAACTGTTTAAAAGTATACTTAAAAAAATTTTTTTTTTTAGTTAGATATTTTCTACTTCAATTGTTAACAGGAAAGAGACTTCTGTATTTAGAAGGCAACTTGATACTATGTCAATTATGCTAAACAACAGTATTTATTTCTTCCTCTAGGTTCTAATGATTGCCCTGACATAGGTTTTAATGAGGTCCTCAGTACAGGGCACGGATTCCCTCCTGTGGAGTGAGCCTCAAATCCAGGCATCAAGTTGGTTACCCTCTGTCCTTTAGTAGTAGTGTTACTATTGCACAAGTGGACACACATTGCTCAGCAAGTTGTTCTTATAGTTGCTAGGGTTCAAATGAGTTAAAGCTGTCAATGCCTTTTTCTCTAAATAGCTTGCAAAAAACTTCCTGGACTTTGAAAGCTAGCCTCGAGGGAGAAAGCTTCCTTCTAGCTTAGTTCCAGCTTGGTTTTCCTGTCCATACAGCCAAGATATATGTTATCTTCAGGAACAGCTTCTTATAATGTGGTTCTTTTCACTTTATCTTTTGAGACAAAGTTTCCTCACAGAGCCTGGAGGTCATCAGTTCAGCTGGGCTGCCTGGGTAATAACTCCAGTGCTCTACCTGTCTGTGGTTCCCTAGCACTGACTTTATAGATAAGCACTGATTCACCCTAACTTTGCATGGAGGCAAAGAATCTGAACTCAGGTCATGTACAGCACGTAGTTCACCAATGGTGCCATCTCCTCAGCTTGCTTCTGTGCATTTTGAACTGATACTGTTTTTCACTGGGCAAATCCCTCTATATAGCTCACTGACTTTCCTTCATGCCACTTCTGCTTCCAATTGGACTGATTACAGACACAAGCTGCTTCCAATCAGCAGATGTAAGAAAACACAGTCACCTAATTATCTGTAGAAAGACACAATTATATAATTCAAAAACGGAGATCCTCTAACATGATTTTTTTTCATATTTGACAAATTTAACTTAGAGCATTAGACTTGCATATTAGTTTATATCAGCTTTTACTAGATGTGATAATTGTTACAGAGACATATGGGACACATTATAGCTTTATTTAGATTTGGGGCGGTGGAGAGACACACAGGAATGAGACTGGCCCAACATCTGGGATTTAGTTATCATTTGGATACTTTGTTGCATTTGGGCAAAGACTTACAGAATCCCTTGTTAAAACGGAGTTGTTTCTTAGTTTAGAAATCTCCAGTGTGTTTTATTATAAATAGAGAAAGATCTGAAGTTGAGCTTCAGCTCAGCACCACAGGCAAAGCCAGGCACAGAGGCATGTGGCTGTACCCCTAGCACTAGTGGAAGGCACAGACAAGCAGATCCTGGAGCTTGCTGGTCAGCCAAAGGATAAGCTACAGGTGCAGTGAGAGACCCTATTTTAAAAAATAAGGATGAGCTTGATTCGTGCCTCTCTCTCTTGCCTCTTTCACTCTTGTTCCCCCCTCCCCATTCCCTCCCACCCTCAATCCACATGGTCTTGTCTGGCCTCTACTGCTCTACTCTCTCTTTCTCTCTACCTTTCTCTGCTTCTACTACCCTCTTAACTACCCTCCCTATGCCCTGAATAAACTCTATTCTATACAAAAAAAAATAAGGTAGAGAGTAACTGAAGAAGGCACCCAACACTGAAATCTGGCCAACACACCATATGTGCACACATACACGTACTACACACGAGAAATAAAAAAAATAAGCAAATAGGTTAACTGAAAACAAAAACAAACCCCAACACATCTAGAAGCAGCAAGAAGCAAAAGCAGGAGTCAATTTTAAAACCTGGAAAGTGTTCTTCACCTAGAGAAGGAATCAATAGAATTCTCTGGCAGACAGATTGGTCTGTGGTTGCATGACAAGTGAAGGTCCTCTGGTCATGTACTTTATGATGCTTCCTTTGTAGAAGGACAAACTGTCAGGAAGTGCTTTTTAGTTCTTGGACATTTTTTGCATTCTTTTAAGGTTTCCAGTGATTCATGATTTTTTCTTTTTCTTTTCTGGCTCCTCTCTTCCTCTTCTCTTCCTCCTCTCTTCCTCCTCTCTTCCTCCTCTCTTTCCCTTCAACCCTTGCTAGTTTCCATTCTTCCTCACCTCCTCTTTATTTCCTGTTTATTAATGGGTCTCAGACTGGCCTTCAACTCCTGTTAATCCTACTTTTATTCCCCAAGTATTGTGATCATGGATCTTTCCCATTCCATCTGGCTTTCATCGTTCTTTAGAGCTTCTGAGTCTATTTATTTATTTATTTATTTATTTAAGAACTGTTGTATCTTGCTAAGGATGAAGTCACCATTTTAACCCTTTTCGATGCCTCTGGGCTTCCATGTAGGCTATGGACACCTCCACTATTCTCAGCTATTTGAGACACAACTATAAAAGCCAAAGAAAGCAACAAACAACAGAAAGATTCCTTCAATAGTTTCTTCTGTCTCGTGCACTCTGTTTCCTAGAACAAACAGTATTTCCACAGGCCCCACCTAAACAGATATGAAACTAAGATGTGGGTCCCAAGAAGAAGACAGAGAAAAAGTAATAATGGGTCGTTTTCACATTTTACCTAGAAATGAGGCTTTATATACACTTGTTTATCTAATTATAACATACGAATACTATGCAAGTATACATCTTTATAAATTGTGTCAGAATACTTTTGGATGCAATCAACAGAAAATACATTAGTTATTTTTAGGTTTTTTTTTGAAGGACTAGAGTCTCACATAGCTTAGACTAGCCTTCAATTTTCTATGAAGTAGAGGCTGTCCTTGAACTCCTGGTGTTATGGCCTCCACTTTCTGAGTACTGGGATTACAGTCATCCGACCCTTGTGGCAAACTGAAATTATGTGGGGGAGTTTTAAGGCATCCTTGAGGTTCAGTGTCAACCCAGGGATCATAATATGATGATAGGGCACAACCTAGTAATTGAGATAAAATTTCTATTATTCAGTATTCTTTTTATTTTTGCAGCATGGAGGATTGAACAGATGTTTTCAAATATGCTAGACAAGTACTCTACAACTGAACTCTGTCCTCAGGCCTGACTCACTTTCTTGCCTTATTCTCTGTTCAGGTTATTGCTCTAACACTAGACCTCAGTGATGGGCTCCTGTACTGGCTGGTGCAGGACAATCAGTGTATTCATCTGTACACAGCTGTTCTTCGAGGATGGAGGTAAGATGATCCCTGGAAGCCTCGACGAGAATGCCCTGCCTTTCTAAATAGCTCTTTTTATTTCCTGAGAAAGCCCTGATGAAAGGAGATAGGCTTCATCTATACACAGAATTTTTTGTATTATGCTCATTTTTATAAACAGTTAAATGAGCGGTGTAATTCTTTGTATTCAGGCTTACCTTCTGCTTAAGTATCAACTTATACCAATAGCAAATCCATTCATTCACAAAGCAGCATGGGTATAATCACGAGGGCGTGCAGGCCTTTTTCCCCTTGTTGTTGGTTCTATGTGAACTGGGTTTCAGGTGAGATGACTGAATGAAGTTATTGGGTAGATCAGAAGGATGCTCTCCCAGACCAGTGTCTATTTTGTGTATCTGTTCATTGGGGTTCTTATAAATGTTAGAGTGGAGCCATTCATCCTGGGTAAACTTCCACAAATTCTTTGGTCTCTGGCTATCTGCTTTTACAACATCACCCAATAGATTTTCTTTAAAACAAAACAAAACAAAACAAAACAACAACAAACCAACAAAAACCCTTGTAATTGTGCTGTCCCCAGTGTTGGGTTATTGTAAGTCCTTCATTATTCCAAGATCTCTGCCGCCATTCATATGGCCTCATTGAGCCTTTTGAAGAAATAGCAATCCCTCAATCCCCCCCTCCTTTTTTTGTGGCTTTCTTTCTCCATGGCAACTTTCTCCCAAGGCCTGCAAGAACTTAGCACTAGGTCTTTCTTCTGTGACTTCAAGTGTTATGGACTCATAAGAAAAATTACATGTAAACAATTTCAGTTGTGATGTTAGTGTTACCCAAACCAAAAGGATTTGTTCAAACCTGAAACTTTTGTATATTCTTGCAATATATACATAACATACATATATGTATGTATATAATTATTAATCATGACAAAATTTGGTAACTTAAGAAAAAATTTAAAAATCAATTTATATGAATGTAAGTAAACATGTTGAAAGTTGTTGCAAATTTCCTTTTTGCTTATGTGTTCACAGACATGCATGTATTTAGAAGTAGATAATTTGATGAGTGCTTGCATCTCCGAGTCCTCCCTCCCAGTCCAGATGCACACTCATTGGTATTATGTCTTAACAGTGATGGGGATGCTACCATCACAGAGTTTGCAGCCTGGAGTACTTCTGAAATTTCCCAGAATGCACTGATGTATTACAGTGGTAGACTCTTCTGGATCAATGGCTTTAGGATCATTACAGCACAGGAAATAGGTCAGAGAACCAGTGTGTCTGTTTCAGAGCCAGCGAAATTCAATCAGTTCACCATTATACAGACATCTCTCAAGCCTCTGCCAGGTACAATATTTTATCCATGCCTAGTCCTTTCATGCTTCTCTTCAGTAGGTATTTTGATAGATACTCTTCCTCGTTCAGCATAACGCTTCAGAAAAAAAAAAGAGTATTTAGTTTTATTAAAATATTAGTATTTTTTATTTGTATATAGCAAATTTAATCTTAAACAAATTATAGCCTGCAAAAATTAAAAACAACTTTAAAGATACTTTAAAAGGAATGGAAAAGTTTGACATTTATTTGTTTGTTTGGAGACAAGGTCTTGTGGAGCCAAGATTGACCTAGGATTCATTTTGTATCTGAGACTGTCCTTAAAGTTCTGATTTAAACTTAAATCTCTCTGCTTCCACCTTCTGGTGAGATTACAGGCATGCACCACTAAGCCTGGTTTTAATTTTAGGTTTTAGTAATTTTGCCGGGTTTCCATGATTCTGTGCTTACTTTTCTTACCATTTCTTTCTTTTTAATTCCACAGGAAACTTTTCCTCCACTCCCAAGGTTATCCCAGAGTCTGTTAAGGAGTCTTCATTTCAAATTGAAGGACACACTTCAAGTTTCCGAATCGTGTGGAATGAGCCCCCTACAGTGGACTGGGGCGTCGTTTTCTACAGTGTGGAGTTTAGCACTCATTCTAAGGTATGTTGCTGGTTCAGTGCTATTTCCCAAAGGACCTTCCTCATCCTGCAGCTGTGTACATGTGATTTGTACACTTAGCCAAGCACACCTCTTTGGTTGTTTTGCCACAGCATGTGGTTAACACCCCCACAAGAACACATGGGAGCACCCACGAGAACGCATGTGCAGGAGTCTCTGCTCTGTGCTAATTACAGTTCTGGCTCAGATTTAACCGGTTTTTCTCAGAACCATAACAATGATCAAAATTTGCATGTCCAAGATTTTGAAAGAAAATAATATACGAGGCCTATGGTTTAAACAGCAGAAAACCTGAGGCAGGTACAGGCAAGTAAACAAAGTTGTTGACCGGTTCTAGAGATAAAAAGGTTTGCAAAGAGAGTAATGGGCCATTTGGCCTGGCCTCCACTGACACATGAAAACCCCCTGCGGGATAGCTGCTACCTGGGGACTCTTGCTGGTGTTTGAACTAGCCGATAGTGTGAAACTGCGCCAATTTCCCCCACCCCCCACCCCATTGTTATAAAAGCTCCTGATTTTCGAGCCACGAGGTCGATCCCCCTGTCCCCTGCGTGGGATATGGGTCGTCCCGGAGCTCCGATTAAAAATCCTCATGCTTTTTTGCATCAAGATAGGTCTCGTGATTCATGGGGTGCACGAACAGCCCGTGTTTGAAATAGGGGTATTTCTGGTTGGATCTTACATTTGTGGTTAGATCTTACAATTTCAAGTCTTGATTTTAGAAGTAAACTAAAATTTAGAAATTTTTATTAGTTATGAGTACAGAAGTTAATAATTTTTTTCTCTAAAAAAATGCTTTGTGCTTTTATTTTAGTTCCTGGTTATTGAACAACAGTCTTTACCTATTTTTACTGTGGAAGGACTGGAGCCCTATACCTTATTTAATCTTTCTGTCACTCCTTATACCTACTGGGGAAAGGGCCAAAAAACAACTCTATCATTTCGTGCACCTGAATCCGGTAAGTTTAAAAAAGAAAATTAAAACAATAATAAGACACGAGTTTTTTTTTTCTTTTCTGCCTGGTCTGGAATGGATAGTCAGTACTAGTTCAAATAACTTTCCCTTTTATAGAATTGTAATTCATAATTTTGACTTCTTGGAATTAGAATAGTAAAATCAAAATAAACCCTTAAATATATTCCAAAGATGAATAGTTGAAAGATTAAGAACTTTTTTTCTGTACTGTACTAATATTTAAAAGGCAAAAACAAGTTTCAGGACGGTCTCTGAAGCATTCTACTAGGTGGATGGGCCCTGAAGACCAGCAGGTATTAACAATGCTGGCAACTAGGGTTTCTGAGCATAAGAAACCAGCGTCCATATTTTGTGCTTCTTGGAAATATATTTGGAAAAAGAATACTAGCCTTATCCTCAAAGATGTATATCACTTTGAAGTATACCAAGCATACCTACAGGCACCACACCTATATTAAAAGTTTATTACCACCTGTGCTTGATCCCACACAGCTTGGTACACAAGACAGCGGTTAGAATCTTGCCTGTGGAAGTGATAGAGGAAGCCCACTAGAGACTTGTGACAAATAGCTACTGAGTGGCAAGAACCTAATTCAGAGTTTTTAATGGAGTTTCATGAATCTCATGGAAGGTGTTTTTGGCAAATACTCGTTAGTGATTGTATCAGACTAATTGAACTTCTACAAAATTCTGGTAGAGGACCCAGCAAGTAGTAAGAGCTCAGTAGACAGAGAGATCCTCTCAGAAGTCAACTTTTTATGGCACAATTTATTCAATAATATTTATCAATGAATCTCATAACAGGAACATAGTGGAAAATGGGCAATGTTCTGCCCCAGGAAACATTTGGATCAAGGTAGGCTTTAACATTGTCTTGGGCTTCCGGCTTTGGTAGTGCAGTTCTTTGAACATGAACTTGATTGTATCCCAGAGGGGACCACCTAGGAGCCTATGTCATCTGACATATACTGAGAGCAGTGTGAAAGAATAAAGGGATTTGGCCCAAACCTCAGAATATTTGCGAAACAGCAAATTTTTCAGGCTCACTGATCTTTATTAAGCACTTATATGCCACTTCAATTCTAGATCTGGGAAACTCTTAAGTAAGGAATAAGAATAGTTTGTTTTTATGGAGTGTGGAAATGAATATATCTGCTGTTAGTATAATAGAAATGAGGCCATGATAACCAAATTGAGAAGCATGGCCTATAGCAGTCAAATAATGCTATGAAATTATCAACTCTGTCAACATATCTCAACTATTCCTAAAAGAGGGAGATGTAAATGAATTGATGTGTTTTCAAAGGTCTTTCAGTGCAGAAACTTCAGCTGGATTGTTAGAGATGGTATGAGAAGAGATAGGTTTTAATTACTGTTAGTTCGTTATCATCATAGCAGGGAGCATGGTGACCCACAGGCAGGCGTAGCCCTGAATCTGAGAGCTCTATGTCCTGATTCATGGGCATTATGGAGAGAAAGAGACACTGGGCCTGGCATGGGCTTTTGAAACCTCAAAGGCCACCCTCTCCCTCTCCACAGTGACACACTTTTTTCAACAAGGCCACACCTTCTAATTCTACTAGGCATTCAAGTATATAAGCTTATCAGGGCTATTATCCAAAGTACTTCAGGGTATCATATGATAAGAGATGTATAGTATAAAAGGGACTGCAGATATAATAGAGGTGTGAGTGAGGGACATTAGGAAGCAATGAGACAGGAAACAGAGAAGGTGTGAGGCCTTGCCAAGGACTTGCAAGACAAAAGAGGAATATTTGGACCTGGGAAAGCATGGCTTGGTTCAACTCTAGCATAGCTAGACATAGTGGGACATTGGGTAGGGTATAAGGACATCTTTGGATAAGGACAGTAGTAAGGACGTCATAAAGACTTGTGGAAATATCAAGATGGTCTTCTGAAGAAAACTATAGATTACTCTAAGAAGAGCCTTAAGCATGAGAGCAATGAACTTTAATTTTCTGGAATGAGAAATGCTTTTTGCCAAGATGGTCATACCATGACCATGGGTTATAAAATTCAGCCTTGTGGTATATCTCCCCTGTCTTATCTGTGTGCCTACTTTTCAGTTCCATCAGCACCAGAGAACCCCAGGATATTTATATTGTCGAGTGGAAGATACACCAAGAAGAAAGAAGTTGTGGTAGAGTTCAGGTGGGATAAACCCAAGCATGAAAACGGAGTACTAACCAAATTTGAAATCTTCTATCACATATCTAAACAAAGTGGCACAAATAGTTCAACTGAAGACTGGATGTCTGCCAGTGTCACACCCCCAGTGATGTCTTTTCAACTTGAGGCCATGAGTCCTGGGTATACTGTTGCCTTCCAGGTATGAGAGAGAAAGCAGGGATAAACACCCTTTTTTTTTTTTTGATTTGAGAATTTATTTTCATTATTTTAAATCATGTTCTTGCATTTCTGCATGTATATATGTACATGTATGTGGAGGTGCCTATAGAGGCCAGAGATACTGGGTCCCTGGAACAGGAGTTACAGGTAGTTGTGAGTCCCTATGAGTACTGGGAACTGAATTTGGGTCCCTGAGAGAGCAATGATTGCTCTTCATTGTCTCCCCAGTTCTTGGTTTTATAATTTTGACTTTTTTTTTCCCTGATGGGAGTCTAGCATTTAATGGCAGAGCTGTCTTTTCAGACCTGTGATATGATTTTTAACAGTGTAATAATGGGTGGCTAATTAAACGACTGGACTAAGACTTCCTACCTTGGCCTGGTGGTGGTGGTCCACCACTGGGGAGGCAGTGGAAGAGGGATTTCTGAGTCTAAGGCAAGCTTGATCTACAAAGTGAAGGACTACACAGAGAAATCCTGTCTCAAAAAAAACAGAAATCAAACCAAACCAAACCAAACCAGAATTCCTCCATTGTTATTTATTTAATTTATTTATTTTCGAGACAGGGTTTCTCTGTGTAGCCCTGACTGTCCTGGAACTCACTTTGTAGACCAGGCTGACCTCGAACTCAGAAATCCACCTGCCTCTGCCTCCCGAGTTCTGGGATTAAAGGCATGCGCCACCACACCCGGCTCCATTGTTAATTATTTAATTCCACTGAGAGGAGAGAAATCAAGTAGCCAGGCATGCGTAGGGCAAAGAGCACAGTTTAAGTAAAGGATGTTTTGACAACGGTCTTGCATTCAGAGTATTGTGTTTGAGTACTCATAGGCTACTTACCACGATCAATAATTTTGTACTCATTATCACAATTGATCTCTGGGTCTGTCAGCTAAGTCCCAAGGCTGCATGACTAGGCAATGATATGCCACAGAACCCTGATCCAATCTCTATTCCTATGGTAGTTATGTGGATCCAAATGGAATGTATGTAAATGCATACTTGCTTTCAAATATAAGGAGGCTTGATTATTTTCTCCTTCTAAGCTTCCATTTAGGAAGTATAGTCAATTTAGCTTACCATAATTTATATGGTTTTATATCTCTTAACTATTTTATATAACCTGATCTTGGAAACAGTCGAATACCTTGTATTTTTAAAAAAATATTTAATTGAAAAGTAAACATTGTATCAGGTGTGATTACTATTGATTAGTTTCAGGTATGATGGCTAGTGACTAGTTGTGCCAGTATTGGGGAACGATTGACACAATCAAATTAATTAACCCATGAGAACACCTGTGTTACATAATAATTACCCAGACCTTTCCCATGCAATGGAGATATTTACCATTCTTCACTTTTTTTACATCAGAAAACAAACTGTGGGTGCAGGCCTATATTTTCTCCCTCAGTTATTGATTACAATATACTTAGATGTTAACAATGACTTTAAATTATTTATAATGTATATTAAGTGTATATAATGAATATTGTATAATTTATCAGTCATAGAATTTACTGCTAATGAGAACATCTATGAATATATTTTTAATTTTTTTCTTCTTTTTTTATTCTTTAGGTTCGAGTCTTCACATCCAAAGGGCCAGGGCCATTTTCTGATATAGTGATGTCTAAAACATCAGGTATTTGTTATCCAAAAATCTGTAAATGATAATTTGAAAGAATACATTTTTGATTGGTATGTTTAGGAGTAGGAATGGCAGCTCTGGATTTAAAGATAAAGTCAGATAAAAATGATAAAAATACTTTTTTCTCATACCAAAGTAGTTTGAGGAAATTTAGGGTCAGAGGTCCTAAGAGCTTTTGTTGAGCCTGATATGTTAGACAAACCTGAATTGGCCCATGGATTTTCAACATGGCTGGAGGTTTCTAACCTGAAGCTTGTTTCTTTTTTTTCTTCCTTCCTTTTTAAAAAAAAATTATTTATTTATTTTTATTTATGTGAGTACACTGTAAGTGTCTTCAAACAGACCAGAAGAGGGCATTAGAGCACATTACAGATGGTTGTGAGCCACCATGTGGTTGCTGGGAATTGAACTCAGGACCTCTGGAAGAGCAGTCAGTGCTCTTAACCAATGAACCATCTCTCCATCCCCTGAAGCTTGTTTCTTATGTTTAATGTCTATTTTTCACTTGCAGAAATCAAGCCGTGTCCGTATCTCATATCTCTTCTTGGCAATAAGATCGTGTTTCTAGACATGGATCAAAATCAAGTTTTGTGGACATTTTCCCCGGAGGGAGACGTCAGCACAGTGGGGTATACAGCAGATGATGAAATGGGGTATTTTGCTCAAGGAGACACGCTCTTCCTTCTGAATTTACGCAATCATTCCAGCTCCAAGGTATTTCCCTTTGTGATTCCTTTGAAGTGAAGGATGTAACTAAAATGGTTGGCCAGTGGGGGAGCCTTCAAGATTAGAATGACTGAAGTAGGAACTCAATGTGTGGTCATTTAGCCATTCGTAAATACAGAAAGGGTTTGTGCTTGTGTCAGGCAGGACTGGCTATTGGGTTTAAGGACCAGTTTTTGCTTCTGGGGCTACTGAGGATGATAGCTTCTTTTTTTTTTTTTCAACTTTTATTAGATATTTTCTTCATTTACATTTCAAGTGTTATCCAGTTCCCTATATCCTCTCCCCTCCCGGCCCTGCTCCCCTACCCACCCGCTCCCACCCCTTGGCCCCGGCGTTCCCCTGTATTGGGGCATATAAAGTCTGCATAGTCAAGGGGCCTCTCTTCCCACTGATGGCCAACTAGGCCATCCTCTTCTATATATGCAGCTAGAGACACGAGCCCAGGGGGTACTAGTTAGTTCATGGTTATCCTTCCTCCTATAGGGTTGAAGACCCCTTCAGCTCCTTGGGTACTTTCTCTAGCTCCTTCTTCCTTGGGAACCCTGTGTTCCATCTAATAGCTGACCATGAGCTTCCACCTCCATGTTTGCCAGGCATTGGTATATTTTCCCCCGAGACCGCTATATCCGGGCACTTTCAGCACCATCTTGCTGGCATATGATATAGTGTCTATGTTTGGTGACTGATTGTGGGATGGATCCCTGGCAGCTGCAGTCGTTGGGTCCATCCTTTGGATTGAGCTGCACAAATGCTCCCTTTAACTCTTTCAATGTGTGCTTTGTTCTTAAGTCTAGGAAGGGGTGACGTGTCCACATTTTGATCTTCGTTCTTCTTGAGTATCATGTGTTTAGTAAATTGTATCTTGGGTAGTCTAGGTTTCTGGGCTAATATCCACATATCAGTGAGTACATGTTATGTGAGTTCTTTTGTGAATGGGTTATTTCACTCAGGATGATGGCCTCCAGATCCATCCATTTGCTTAGGAATTTCATATATTTATTGTTTTTAATAGCTGAGTAGTACTCNTCTTCTACATGATAGCTGCCAGTTGTGCCAGCACCATTTGTTGAAAAGGCTGTCTTTTTTCCACTGGATAGTTTTAGCTCCCTTGTCAAAGATCAGGTGAGCATAGGTGTGTGGATTCATTTCTGGGTCTTCGATCCTATTCCATTGATCTACCTGTCTGTTGCTGTACCAGTACCATGCAGTTTTTGTTACGATAGCTTCTTTTAGAACAAGTATCTGAGAATCAACTTAAAGAGAGAAGAGAATGGTTTCTTTTGCCTCAGTTTTAGAAACTACATCTATAATCCTCTGGCCTTGTTGCTTTGAGCCTGTGGTGAGGAGGCACTTCATGGTAGATAGTGCCCCGCCTGGGGAGCTCAGTGGCTCACCTCTTATTCAAGAGAGGACAGAAAGAAAGAGACCAGGATTCCACAGTCTCATAGCCAATGACCCCAGACTCCTCACAAAGTACCCCCTCTAAAGGCTCACCTCTTCCCAATAGCTGCAAGCTTTGGACCACTTCTTCAACACATAGGCTTGGGGGTTGGGGGTGGACCTTCTAGATCTGAACTCTACTAGGAGACAAAACATTACAGTCCTTGTTCTTCACAAAGAGAAAATCGATGGGCCACTTCAGGTTTGTCTAACACGTCAGGCTCAACAAAAACTCTTAGGTCAGCTGTCAATCCAGAAGCTATTAAAGACACCTAGTGAGTCATTTACTGTTCAAATTGTATTTAAAAAAATTATTTTCTCATATATATATATATATATATATATATATATATATATATATATATATATATTTTGAGATAGTGTCTCACATAGAACAGGGTGGCCTCAAATGAATTATGTAGCTGAAACTGACATTGAACTTCTGATTCGCTTTCTTCCACCTGTTTAGAGCTGGCCTTCCAGATTTGCACTACTACTACCAGCTTTAATTATGTTTAAGAAATGCTCTCTTCTTTCAACAGTGGGAGTCATAGAAACCCAGGAGTTAGGTGACAGTCAAGGAGGTGAGAAAGGAGACGCCAAGCTGGGGAGGGATTTCTAAAGAGACTAGCTCTCCATATAGTGATATGAGAAGAAAATAAAGGGGGAGCCATATGTATACTGAATGACTCCTTGGGTTAAATTTGGCATCTTTAACAATACAGAGTACAAGAGAAAAAGAGGTTTGAGGTAGGGCGATTAGTTCTTATTTTTGGAGTACCTCACTTGGAGATTTCATTAGGCCATTTGATATTTGAGTCCCTAATTGAACAAAGCATCATATTTGAAGATGATGGGTTTTAACCCTGGTATGTAGATCAGAGCTGAAGCCAAGTGACTAAAATAATCTAGGGGCAATATACAGCATGAGAAAATGGCATGTGGTACAGTTGTCACAACATAGAATGAGGCTTGGGGTTACAGACAGGTTCAATGGGTAATGATATGAACAGCTAAGGAAGTGTGCAAATGGATGACTACTCTTTTTGGCTGACACCCCCCCCCCCATGTTAAGCTTTTCCAGGATGCACTGGTTTCTGACATTAGAGTTATTGCTGTTGATTGGATTGCAAGGCACCTCTACTTTGCTCTGAAAGCATCACAAAATGGAACACAGATATTCGATGTTGACCTTGAACACAAGGTGAAATCCCCCAGGGAGGTGAAGACTTGCAAAGGACGTACAACAATAATTTCTTTCTCTATATATCCCCTCTTGAGGTATGAGCATCTTTATTGCAATGAAAGAGATATAGATTTTAATGTGATATCTTTGCTTAATATTAGAAGCTAACATGTTTTGTTTTGTAGAGGGTATCACATAGTGCATACTGATATTGAACTGGCTGTGTAGCTGTTGATGACCAGAACTCTCTCTCCATCTTCCTGTTTTAGCTCCTGGGAGCTGGGATTACATGGTTGGGAGCTGTATTAAATTATAATAAATAATTCTGAGCCAAGATTGGTGGCCCATATGTGTCATTCCAATTACTCAGAAGCCAGAAGCAGGAGCATTGTGGGTTCAAGGCCAACCACAGTGATTTTTGTGAGACTCCCTAACTCAAAATGTAGAAAATAAGAGTAAGAAGTAAGTCTCAGAGACAGAAGTCTCATCTAGACTCCAGGCTTAGTCTCTAACATACACATTTTGATCCAACAACTATCAGTTAAGGTTATAATCTTAATGTGTGTTGAAAATTTGACTAACCCACGGGCTAATTAGCAGAAGGAAAGGTATAACAAATTTTTATATCAGTGAATTTTATAACAGTTGCAGGTGGTAAAGACAAGATGTAGATGTGATCACGACAGGATGAACTGCACAGGAGGCCAATTGGTATGGCCCAGTGAAAGCTCTTCTGGCTCTACCTATCTTCATAAAATTCATATCTTCATAATATAGTCTTAAGACTATATTATTAATCACCTGACTCTCAATTTTTTTCCAGCTTGGAAAGGATGTTTTTAATTGTACCACAAGCATGGACATGGGGTATTTTGAAGCTAAGTTGTTTATTGACACTAAGAAACAGAAATAGACACCAGTTCTTGCTGGAGCATGGGGAAGGAAATTATCTCTGTTCAGCTCTGAGGGAAGAGCTTGCACCAGGTAGATGCAGTACCATCAGCATGGGCAAAAGAGACCCCAACAAGATGTGGGACAAAATGTCCTGATAAGTCTTTTTTTAAAGATTTTTGTTATTTACATTTCAAATGCTATTCCGAAAGTTCCCTATACCCTCCCCCCTGCCCTGCTCCCCTACCTGCCCACTCCCGCTTCTTGGCCCTGGCATCCCCATGTACTGGAGCATATAAAGTTTGTAAGACCAAGGGGCCTCTCTTCCCATTGATGGCCTACTAGGCCATCTTCTGCTACATATGCATCTAGAGACATGAGCTCTGGGGGTACTGGTTAGTTCATATTGTTGTTCCACCTAAAGGGTTGTAGACCCCTTCAGCTCTTTGGGTAATTTCTCTAGCTCCTCCATTGGGAGCCCTGTGTTCCATCCTATAGATGACTATGAGCATCCCCTTCTGTATTTGCCAGGCACTGGCATAGCGTCACTTGAGATAGATATATCAGGGTCCTTTCAGCAAAATCTTGCTGGCATATGCAGTAGTGTCTGGGTTTGGTGGCTGATTATGGGATAGATCCCTGGGTGGGGTAGTCTCTGGATGATCCATCCTTTCGTCTTAGCTCTAATCTTTGTCTCTGTAACTCCTTTCATGGGTTTTTTGTTCTCTATTCTAAGGAGGAATAAAGTATCCATACTTTGGTCTTCTGGATTTTCTTGTGTTTTGCAATTTGTATCTTGGGTATTCTAAGTTTCTGGGCTAATATCCACTTATCAGTGAGTGCATATCAAGTGACTTCTTTTGTGATTGGGTTACCTCACTAAGGATGATATCCTCCAGATACATCCATTTTCCCAAGAATTTCATAAATTCATTGTTTTTAATAGCTGAGTAGTACTCCATTGTGTAAATGTACCACATTTTCTGTATCCATTGCTCTGTTGAGGGACATCTGGGTTCTTTCCAACTTCTGGCTATTATAAATAAGGCTTTTATGAACATAGTGGAGCATGTGTTCTTATTACTATTTGGAACATCTTCTGGGTATGTGCCCAGTAGAGGTATTGCTGGATCTTCAATTTTTGACCTTACAGCAAAAGCCATTGCTGGTCTGTTTAGGAATTTTTCCCCAGTGCCCACATCTTCAAGGCTTTTCCCCACTTTCTCCTCTATAAATTTCAGTGTTTCTGGTTTTATGTGGAGTTCTTTGATCCACTTAGAATTGAGCTTTGTACAAGGAGATAAGAATGGATCAATTCACATTCTTCTACATGATAGCTGCCAGTTGTGCCAGCACCATTTGTTGAAAATGGTGTCTTTTTTCCACTGGATACTTTTAGCTCCCTTGTCAAAGATCAGGTGACCATAGGTGTGTGGGTTCATTTCTGGGTCTTCAGTTCTATTCCATTGATCTACCTGTCTGTTGTTGTACCAGTACCATGCAGTTTTTATCACAATTGCTCTGTAGTACAGCTTGAGGTCAGGCATGGTGATTCCACCAGATGTTCTTTTATTGTTGAGAATAGTTCTTGCTATCCTAGGTTTTTTATTGTTCCAGAAGAATTTGCAAATTGCCCTTTCTAACTCAGTCAAGAATTGAGTTGGAATTTTGATGGATATTGCATTGATTCTGTAGATTGCTTTCGGCAGGATAGACATTTTTACTATATTAATCCTGCCAATCCATGAGCATCAGAGATCTTTCCATCTTCTGAGATCTTCTTCAATTTCTTTCTTCAGAGACTTGAAGTTCTTATCATACAAATCTTTAACTTCCTTAGTTAGAGTCACACCAAGGTATTTTATATTATTTGTGACTATTGTAAAGGGTGTTGTTTCCCTAATTTCTTTCTCAGCCTGTTTATCCTTTGTGTAGAGAAAGGCCATTGATTTGTTTGAGTTCATTTTATATCCAGCTACTGCACTGAAGCTGTTTATCAGGTTTAGGAGTTCTCTGGTGGAATTTTTAGGGTCACTTATATATACTATCATATCATTTGCAAATAGTGATATTTTGACTTCTTTCTTTCCAATTTGAATTCCCTTGATCTCCTTTTGTTGTTGAATTGCTCTGGCTAGGACTTCAAGTGGTATATTGAATAGGTAGGTAGAAAGTGGGCAGCCTTGTCTAGTCCCTGATTTTAGTGGGATTGCTTTGAGTTTCTCTCCATTTACTTTGATGTTGGCTACTGGTTTGCTGTAGATTGCTTTTATTCTGTTTATGTATGGGCCTTGAATTCCTGATCTTTCCAAGACTTTTATCATGAATGGGTGTTGAATTTTGTCAAATGCTTTCTCAGCATCTAATGAGATGATCATGTGGTTTTTGTCCTTGAGTTTGTTATATAATGAATTACATTGATGGATTTCCATTTATCAAACCATCCCTGCATCCCTGGGATGAAGCTTACTTGGTCATGATAGATGATCATTTTGATGTGTTGTTGGATTCGGTTTGCGAGGATTTTATTGAGTATTTTTTCATCAATATTCACGAGAGAAATTAGTCTGAAGTTCCCTTTCTTTGTTGGATCTTTGTGTGGTTTAGGTATCAGAGTAACTGTGGCTTCATAGAATGAATTGGGTAGAACACCTTCTGTTTCTATTTTGTGGAATAGTTTGAGGAGAGTTGGAATTAGGTCTTCTTTGAAGGTCTGATAAAACTCTGCACTAAACCCATCTGGTCCTGGGCTTTTTTTGGTTGGGAGACTATTGATGACTGCTTCTATTTCTTAAGAGGAAATGGGACTGTTTAGATCGTTAATCTGATCCTGATTTAACTTTGGTACCTGGTATCTCTCTAGGAAGTTGTCCATTTCATCTAGGTTTTCCAGTTTTTTTGAGTCTATAGCCTTTTGTAGTAGGATCTGATGATTAAGGAAGTTGAACATTTTTTTCCTGTGCTTCTCAGCCATTCGGTATTCCTCAGTTGAGAATTCTTTGTTTAGCTCTGTACCCCATTTTTAAATGGGGTTTCCTAGGGTTTCTATCTCCAGAATTGTCTCACTTTGGGTTTTCTTTATTCTTTCTATGTCGCTTTTTAGGTCTTGGATAGTTTTCTTCAATTCCATCACCTGTTTAGCAGTGTTTTCCTGTGATTCTTTGAGGACTTCTACATCTTTAGCGCTGTTCTGTATTTCTTTAAGTGTGTTATTAAAGTCCTTCTTAAGGTCCTATACCAGCATCATGAAATATGATTTTGAATCAGAATCTTGCTTTTTGGGAGTGTTGGAGTATCCAGGACTGGCTGAGGTGGGAGTGCTGGGTTCTGATGATGGTGAGCAGTCTTATTTTCTGTTGGTAAAATATTTGCCTTTCGCTATTTGGTAATCCCTGGAATTAGTTGTTATAGTTGTCTCTGGCTGAAGCCTGTTCCTCCTGTGATTCTGTTAGCCTCTGTCAGCTGCCCAGGGAGGTCAGCTCTCTTCTGAGTCTCAGTAGTCAGAGTACTCTCTTCAGGCAAGCTCTCCTCTTGAAGGGAAGGTGAACAGAGGTCTGGCGTTCAGACTTGCCTCCTGGTTGAAGATGAAGGCCCGAAAAGGGGCATGTCCCAGATGGGTTGCCTCCGCAGTCTGTGCACTCACCTGCACAGCCTGCTCTGGGGGTTGCAGACCTCCAGGGTGGCTATCTCTCCTCTGGGGGGGGGTGCTCGGATTTCTGCAGCCAGAAACGGGGGTCTGTACCAGAAGCTGTGTAGCTTCTGCCTGTCTCAGGAGCTCTGTTGCTTCTGCAGTCCACTGCTCACCCTCCACTGAAATCAGCCTGATAAGTCTTCTTTATGCACACCTACTGGGAGGAGGATGACAAGAAGCACCCCAACTTTTAGGTCAACTTTGCTGAGTTCTCAAAGAAATTGCAGGCGAGATGGAAGACCATGTCTGCAAAGGAAAAGTCAAAGTTTGAAGATCTAGCCAAGAGCAACAATGCTCTTTATGACAGGGAGATGAAGAATTACATTCCTCCTAATGGTGTTAAGAAAGGAAAAAAAAAGATCCCAATGCTCCCAAAAGACTACCATTTGCTTTCTTCTGGTTTTGTTCTGAATATTGACCAAGATCAAAAGTCAGTATCTAGTATCTATTGGAGATACTGCAAAGAAACTGGGAGGGACATGGTCTGAACAATCTGCCAAAGATAAATAACTGTATGAGCAGAAATCAGCTAAACTATGAAGTATGAAAAGGATATTGCTGCAAATCATGCCAAGGGCAAAGGTGAAACAAGAAAAAAGGGTTCTGGTAGGCCAACAAAAAAATGAATCAGAAGAAGGAGAAGGAAAGGGGGGGGGAGGGAAAGGGGAAGGGGAGGGGGAGAGGGAGAGAGAGGGGGAGGGGGAGAGGGAGAGGGAGAGGATGACAAAGATAAGAAGGAGGAAGATGAGGATAAGGAGGAAGAAGATGAAGATAAAGAATAAATGGCTGCCCTAAAATGTGTGGAGTGTGTATGAGATCTGGCAACTATTATAATAATGTAGAAATTTGAGTGCATCTCAATATTAGCTTCAGTATAAAAATTGTACAGATTTTTGTATGGTGATGAGATTCTTTGTAGAGAAATACTTTTGACAAAAAAGCTTATAGCTTTTTCAGGGCTACAATTTACAGTTAGATATAAAGCACTTGATGTTGAATGCTTCTAAATATTTAACAGTTTATTTAATTTCTTATGGTAGCAAAACAAACTTAGGAATTTGTACTGACAGTAAAAAAATCTTTTAAGATGTGTTTTTTTTTAAAATTTGTAACAAAATAATGCATATTTAAAGGAGAAACAGAAACAGAGGGTGGAAAAGGGCATACTGAAAATATGAAAGTAAGTTTAGAATTTATAGGCATAAATGGCCACTGAAGTTTCTCAAACTACAAGTCTAACATGATTAGAGCCCAGGGCTTTGCCTGTAACACATAATTTATTTTATTTTATTTTTTTAAAAATCACTGGGCAACACTGAGTTGGACTTCCTGTGACCTTCTCTATTTCAGAAGGAAGTTATTTGATGTTTGGATATGCTTACTCCCAAGGCCGCGCTAATCTTCTCATTATTATGCATGGTCGATCTTCATTAGAAAGAAATGTTTGAAGTGACATGTTTTTCTTCATTAAATTAAAGGGCTGTTTTCCTTCTTCCCAATAGTCGCTTGTATTGGACAGAAGTTTCAGGTCTGGGCCATCAGATGTTCTACTGCAATATTAGCAATCACACCTCGCAACATGTTCTACAACCCAAGGCTTCAAACCAGCGTGGAAGCAGCAAATGTTCTTGTAATGTGACAGAATCTGAGTTAAGTGGGGCAATGACTGTGGATACCTCTGACCCAGACAGACCATGGATATACTTTACCAAAAGGCAAGAGATCTGGGCCATGGATCTGGAAGGATGTTGGTGTTGGAAAGTCATCATGGTACCTGCTATCCCTGGTAATATGATGATGCATTCATATCTTTTATTCTTTTTGATAGGTTCCATATAAACCAAGGTGGCCAGAAATTCACTCAATAGCCAAGGATGCCTTTGAACTTCTGATCTTTCTCCCTCTACCTCCCAAGAGCTTGGATTACAGATATGTGTCATCCGGTTTAGTTTTATGAAGTGCTGGCTGTCAAATCCAGTGGTGTGTGCTAGGCAATCTCAGCTGAGCTATATCCTCAGCATGTATATCCTCATTTATAATGGCAGCCTCTCTTGTCCACTAGAAAGAGCTTGCAGGGGTTGGGGAGATGGGTCAGTTAGGAAAGCACTTGCTGTGTAAAAATGAGGACCTGAGTTTTAATCACTATTACCCACATAAAAAGCAGGTGGTGATGCACACCTGTAATCCCAGTAATCAGGAGGTAGAGACAGGAAGATCTCTATGTCTTTGAGAATTGATGAACTCTGGGTTTATAAATTTTGATCACACAAATACCAATTAAAATGATAATCTTAGCTTGGCGTGGTGGCACATGCTTTTAATCCTACTACTTGGGAGGCAGAAACACGCAGATCTCTGTGAGTTTGAGGACAGCCTAGTCTCCATAATGAGTCCAAAACATCCAGCCAGGACTAAATAGAAAAATCCTGTATAAAATAATAACAACAACAAAAACAAACCAGACCAAAACAAAACAAAACAAAAACCAAATTATAATCTTAATCCTCACTGAATTTGACTAGTCTAAAGATGGGCTATTTACTAGAAAGAAACCCATAGCAAATTGACCTCTAGCCTCTGCGTATGCACACAAGTGCATCCAGACTTATGTGCTCACACTCATGCATACATATAGAAGCATAAATGCATGTACATATGTATATACCATAAGAGATCACAAAACAAACAAACAAATAGATAATCAAATAAAAACAAAACAAATAAAAAGGAGGATTATTGCAGGTTTGGATAAATTGATCAATGTATAGAATATCTATTTTTTTTTTCAAGCACGAGGACCTGAGCTTGGGTTTCTAGTGCACAGTGACACACACCTGTAATCTGCAGTAGCAAGATGGGAGGCAGAGGCAGAGGCAGGGGCAGGGGAAGGGGCAGGGAGGCAGAGAGGCAGAGAGGCAGAGAGAGGGGCAGAGAGGCAGAGAGGCAGAGAGGCAGAGAGGCAGAGAGGCAGAGAGGCAGAGAGGCAGAGAGAGAGGCAGAGGCAGAGGCAGAGGCAGAGGCAGAGGCAGAGGCAGAGGCAGAGGCAGAGGCAGAGGCAGAGGCAGAGGCAGAGGCAGAGGCAGAGGCAGAGGCAGAGGCAGAGGCAGGTGAGTCATTAGAAGTTCATCAGTCAGCTAACATAAGCTATTTGGTCATGGTCCAGACCAAGGAACTGACAGTGCCAATGTTTACTCTGACTTCACTGAGCCTTAAAAAAGTGAAAAAACATTGTTGAGCCAAATGGCATAAAATACGTTTTGTTTTTCTAATGTTGAAAGGTTTAAAACGTAGCAGTTTTCTTAGCAAAAAAGTAACTTCATACATTATTTAGAGCAAAAAACTTAAGGTGCCTAATTTTATGTTTTTTTGTTTAATTCTTTATCTTTTAATTTTTTTCTTTGTGTTTTGAATAAGCAGGAAAAAGAATCATCAGCTTAACAGTGGATGGGGAGTTTATATATTGGATCATGAAAGCAAAGGATGATGCCCAAATTTATCAAGCAAAGAAGGGAAGCGGGGCCATCCTTTCCCAGGTTAAGGCCTCCAGGAGTAAGCATATCTTGGCTTACAGTTCCGCTCTGCAGCCTTTTCCAGGTAACAGCGTCGCCCAAACAGCATGCTTGTTCCCTTCCAAGGCTGTCTGTTCCTCCAGTCTCTGTGTTAGGACCTCACTTCCACTCCACATTCTGCCTGCCTGTTGTTTACTCTGGTTCACAAATGCACACAGCTTGGACTTCAGTAGGCAACATTAGATGTGGGAGCCTACGACCTGTTCTGTGCACTTATCCTCAATCTCTTCTTTCTGGTTTAGGCCTTTCAGTAGTGTCAAAAGCATTGCATAAAGCCTCTGCTCTCTTGCAAGGTTAAGTACTGCGTTTATTGATCTATTACATATTATGTATTACATAGATTAAGTAGACTGCCTTGGAAGACATATTAAAAGAAGTTCTTTAGAAAGAAGGAAAATGATTTGGGTCAGAATCTCAGATCTATGTTATGATGGAGGAGTTTCAGAGAAGTGAGTAGTAGAGGAAAACAGGAATGATTATTTTTCTTAGTTGTTCTAAATGTAAGGTTGTTGACATTAATAGCAACAGTGATTTTATTATGCACATGTGTGTGTGTGTATGTGTGTGTGTGTGTTTGTGTGTGCATATGTTTTTATAGCTACCATACTTGTCTTTCAACATGGACAGGAAATAAAGAGCACATTGAGTGAGGAGGGAGAAATAACACAGTGTTCACCTTTAGATGAAATGATCAATTCCACAGAAAACCTGGCAAATCTGGCAAAAACATTTCTCCCAAAACTAGCAAGTGATCTATCAAGTCTTTAGAATACTGCAAATTTATTTTTTTTCAGCAACAAGCCAGTCAAATTTGCAATAAAGTAAGACTATTTGTATTGTCAACTCCCCAAATGAAATACTTGTATATAAGTCTAACAAAATCTGTACAAGCCATATGTGACAAATTCTACCAAATTCTGGTGGGAGTACTAAAAAGAAGTGAATGTCTACAGAGACTACATTCATGGATGTGAAGTCGAGATGCTGCCTCTCCCTAATTTGATCTGTCAGTTCAAGGCAGTCTTTCAGCACCCAGGAAACGACCTCGTGGATATTGAGAAGCACATTGTAATGTTTATATGAAGATTACAAAAGAAACTATCAAGGCCCTAAGGCATTGAAAGACAGTGAATATAACTAAACAAACAATAGTGTAAGTAGACAGCTTGGAGACAGACCCTCATAAATATAGTCAAGATAATCTTTGACAGAGGGATAAAAGGTATATAATGGTGAAAGGAGAATATTTCTAACAAGTTAAGTTAGAAAAAAAAACCTTTTAATCAACCCCCAAATTAGCTAATGGTGAATTAGAAACCTAAAGGTTTATATTTGGATAAAAAAAGAGAAAGGAGCCATGAAATTGTAAAAAGGTGTGAAGAAAACACACAAGCATAGAAAGCAGTGAAAGAGACCAAATTGAAAAGATCACTTCACCTATTATGTGACTACAACTGCATGACATTCTGCAAATGCAGAAATCACAGCCACAGTGCGTTGCTTGGTTTTGTCAAACTTGACACCAACTAGAGTCACCTGGGAAGAGAGAATACTCATTGGGGAATTATCTCCATCAGACTGGCCTATAGGTCATCATCTTTTTCTTCTTTTATGGAAAATAGTTATTTTCTCATATAATATATCCTGATTACTATTTCCCCTTCCTCTACTTTTGTCTAACACCTGGACCCACCCCTTTTCTCTTTCTCAGTATGTTCTTAGCTGCTATTTGATGTAGGAGGGTCCAGCCCACTGTGGGTGACCACATCCCTAGGCAGATGGGTCTCGGGAGAAAAAGGAAGGCAGAGAGCAAGCCAGAAAATGCAAGGCAACAAGCAGTGTCCCCTTTTCAGTCTCTTGCTTTAGTTCCTGCTGTGGCTTCCCCAAATAACAAGCACTCAAATATCTAGCAAGTGATCTGTGGGGTCTGCAGAATGCTTCAAGGGTACACCCTTGGAGCCAAATAACTCTTTCTTTTCCAAGTTGAATTTGGCAGACATTTTTCATAGCAACTAAGAGGCAAACTAGATCAGGTAGTAATGAAATCAGTGTTAGCTAGGAGTTGAGGGGAAAAGGGATATGTAGGTGGAACACAGAGTGTGTTTAAGGTAGTGGAATGCCTTTGTAGGATAACGTTAAGAGTGGGACCATGCCATAGGGCATTTTCTAAATCATCAAACATACAGAACAACAGAAAAGCCTGATATAAATTATGCTCTTTAGGTAATAACATTTTCCAGTGGGCTCATTGACTATAGGGGAGGTTATTGGTAATGAGGGAGTCTATGTATTAATTGGGACAAGTATGTGAGAGCTCTCCAACTTCATATCAATTTTTACTGTGAACTCCAAACTGCACTAGAAAAATTGTTGATTAAGAAAAGAAAATGCTAGTCCTTTGCCTGTGAGCATAGCAGAATATCATTAATAGTGTCAAGGACTGGCTCTCTCCCATGGAATGAGTCTCAAGTTGGACCAGTCATTGGTTGGTCATTTCTTCAATCTCTACTTCATCTTTATCCCTTCACATCCTGTAGGCAGGATAAATTTTGGGTTGAAGGTTTGTGGATCAGTCAGTGTCCACCCTCCACTGGAAGTCCTGCCTGGTGACAGGAGGTGGCCACTTGATCAGAGTTAGGTGGCCTACAATTGGAATGTAAAGTGAATATATAAATAAACCAATGGAAAAGTGGATATAAATATGCGAGCAATTAATAAAATAATTCAATTAAGGACTCCACCAAAACAATGAAATATTCAAAAAATTAAATTTTGTCTGCATGATAATTATATGTTCTGAATTACATAGTTGGGCTTTGTAAGTCAAACAGAAGAGCAAATTGTAGCACAAAGTAGTACAGTGTAAGTTTGTGGTTAAACCAGGAAATAAAGCAACCAATGTGCATGGGTCGGGGAAGGAATGAAAACAAGATGCAGACTCTCTTTGATGTTGAATAACAATCCCAACACATACCTAATAGAAAATGTTCTAGGGGAGGCAGAAACTCATTACAGCCTAAGATGCTCTCATTAGTTTGGAGGGAAGCGTCCCCTTTACCAAGCTGTAGGTCCATTTGGAAAGAGTGCTTTACCTCCATCTGCTGGAGACTCTAGGAAATTACTAGTTTCTTTGCTCCTGAAATAGCATCTTCAAAATATAAAGGGTTTGAAAGATGAAACAACAATATGAACTAACCAGAACCCCCAGAACTCGTGTCTCTAGCTCCATATATAGCAGAAGATGGCCTAGTCAGCCATCATTGGGAGGAGAGGCCCCTTGGTACTGCAATCTTTATATGCCCCAATACAGGGGAATGCCAGGGCCAAGAAGTGGGAGTGGGTGGGCAGGGGAGCAGGGAGGGGGAGGGGGAAGGGGGGAGGGGACTTTCGGGATAGCAATTGAAATGTAAATTAAGAAAAGATCTAATAAAAAAAAAAAAGATGAAACAGCGCGTGGATACTTCATTCCTCCTGTGAATAGGAAACAAAATACACATGAAAGGAGTCACAGAGACAAAGTTTAGAGCTAAGACGAAAGGATGGACCATACAGAGACTACCCCACCAGGGGGGATCCATCCCATAATCAGTCATTAAACTCAGACACTATTGCATAGGACAGCTAGTGCCTACTTAAGGGAACCTGATATAGCTGTCTCGTACAGAAGTGGATGCTCATAATCATCTATAAGATGAAACACAGGGCCCACAATGGAGAAGCTAGAGATAGAACCCCAGGAGCTGAAGGGGTCTGCAACCCTAGAAGAGAAACAACAATATGAACTAACCAGAACCACCAGAACATGTGTCTCTAGCTCTACATGTAGCAGAAGATGGCCTAGTCGGCCATCATTGGGTGGAGAGGCCCCTTGGTATTGTAATCTTTATACCCCAATACAGGGAAATGCCAGGACCAAGAAGTGGGAGTGGGTGGGCAGGGGAACAGGGTGGGGGGGGAGGGGGGAACTTTCGGGATAACATTTGAAATGTAAATTAAGGAAATATCCAATAAAAACTAATTGAAAAAAAAGAAAGATGAAACAATGGAAGGGAGACGGTGTATGTGTGTGTATGTGTGTGTGGGGTGTGATGTGTGGACAGGGAGTGAAATCTTTCCTTCAGTACTTACCAAATGACATTTCCAACATTTCAATATATCTGCCATTTTTGTTGAATAAAAACAAATAACATTACTTTTTGATTTTTTTGAATTAAATTTTTGTCCCATTTTCCCTAATATAAGGATCCCATTGTTTCTTTAGACCAGAATTTAGCACAAATGAATAGCATCACATAATTGAAGAGTGACCCATCCTGTATCATTAGTGAAATTATCTTTCTCCAAATCCTCAGGCCTTCCCAGTGTCTTCAAAGTTAGAATCACAGGTCCTTTGTCCATTCCCTTTTCTCAGGAATCAAAGGTGTAGGTCTAGATGAGCATGCTTTGCTCACTTTGGAATCCATAACTGGAATATCCACATTAGGGTCATTTCACAACAGCCTGTGATCTATGATAATAGATAACATTCATTTGAAAGGTGGAGCACAAGGAAGAAGAACAATACATAAATATCTGTGCATTAGGTAACTCTTTCTGTAGAAGAACTGGAATCACCTTCTCAAGGAAGTGGAGGAGTGGGCTCAGTCAAGTATTTGGTGCTTAGACATCCCTCCCCTAAGTTTCTTGTTAGCAGCAAGGGGTGCATTTATAGTTTGCAAAGCACCAATTAGTAAAAATTGTAGCTAAAATGTGCCACTCTCTCTTCTGGAACTATGAGCAAGCCCAGTCTGAGATTCTGAAGCCCCACATTCCATTGCTGGATAAGCAATAAAGCATCAAACTAAAAATGAATGTGTCTAGAGTCATGGAGGAAGAAGGCAGGTCTATGATGGGGATACAGAAGTAATGCTCTCCCCTCCATTAGAGCATGATCAGGGCTTCCCTGAAGATATGACTCGTGAAGAAGATCATTCCAGACTGTGGAGGGAGCCTGCATCAGGGTGCAGACAGGTAGAAACCTTGATAGCTTGCAGACAGTGCAATGTGAGCAGAATAAAGTGTAAGTTTGCAGAGTCAAGAGACGAGACAGAACAGGGGACAGAAGATGTAATTGCAAACTCCAGTAGACAATTGGCCAAGGAGTGGGTATAAAGTTGTTAGGTTTCAGATAAAATCACATTTGCAGTGGTTGGCACTTTGTATAATGATGATGCATTTTAGAAGACGATTTATGTAGTACTTGTCAGGTGAGTGGATCAGAATCACAGTCAGCTGCATATGACAGAAACATGATTTTAGAGGCATCAGTGATGTGGTGGTTAGTGTATGTCAACCTGACCCATGTTAGAGTCACCTGGGATGAGGAAGCTTCAATCTTGAGGAACTGCCTGTATCAGATTGGCTTGTGGATGCACTTACGGGGCATTTTCTTGATTGATGATTGATGTAGGAGGACCTGGCCCTCTATAGGTGATGCCTTCCCTGGGTGGGTGGTCATGGACTGTAGAAGAAAGGAGGCTGAGCAGAGTATGCGGAGCAAACGAGTAAGCAGTGTTTCTGCATGGCCTCGGGGCCAGTTCCTGCTTCCAGGTTCAGTTCCTGACTTGGATTCCCTCACCGACAGATTGCAAAGTCTGTAAAGCATAAATAAACTCCCCTTTCCCCTCAAAATTGGTTTTTAATACGTGTTTTATTACAGCAACAGAGCATCAAACTAATAGAGAAATTGGCAGCCTTTTCTAGGCCAAAGTTCTAAAATACCCCTGTAGTCCCCTCCAAAAAAAGGCTGCCAATTTTTCAGCTAACAGCTTATAGTCCACAATCAAGGGAAACCAAAACAGTAACATGGAGGCAGAGCTTGAAAGCAAACTCCATGTATTAATACTGCTTAGTGGCTTGAGCCTCTTGGGTAGCTCAGTCTACTTTCTTGTATAGCCCAGGACCACCTGCCCAGAGGTAGCACTTCCCACAGTGGGCTAAACCTTTCTACAACAATCACTAATGGAGAAAAACCTCACAGGCATGGCCACCACTCAATCTTATGGAGACAGTTCCTCAGTTAAGGTTCCTTCTTCTAGGTGGCATTGTGTTAGGTTGACATAAACTAATCAGCAGAATTGACAAATTGACAAATTGGGTTTATTTCTGGGTCTTCAATTCTATTCCATTGATCTACCTGTCTGTCGCTGTACCAGTACCATGCAGTTTTTTTTTTTTATCACAATTGCTCTGTAGTACAACTTGAGATCAGACATGGTGATTCCACCGGATGTTCTTTTATTGTTGAGAATAGTTTTTGCTATCCTAGGTTTTTTATTATTCCAGATGAATTTGCAAATTGCCCTTTCTAACTCAGTGAAGAATTGAGTTGGGATGGGGATTGCATTGAATCTGTAAATTGCTTTTGGCAGGATAGCCATTTTGACTATATTAATCCTGCCAATCCATTACTAAGTTTCTGTGTGTGTGTGTGTGTGTGTGTGTGTGTGTGTGTGTGTGTGTGTGTAAATGCAGGTTTATGCTTGTCATGATTTTTCTGTAGAGGTCAGAGGACAATTTTTCGGAGTCCTTTCTCTTCTTCTGTGGATTTAAGGGATCTAACTCAGGTTGCCAGGTTTGTAGGAAGTGCCCTTACCCAGTACGCCATCTTGCCAGACCCCTTACCCTATTTTCTACTTACCTGTCTTTTATTTTTTGTAAACCAATGGATTTCATTAGCATTATTTACAGTTGAATGCATCAGAATTTGTTTATAGAAGCATGTATACTTCTCAGTGACCCTATCACCGAAGAAAATATCTCTTTCTCACAAACCATTATTTGTATATAAATCTTTATAGAGAGTCTCTGAGTCTTTCCCACTTTAGTGACAGGGTGTCAACACATCAAATTTTGTGGTGACGTGTTGCAGATGGTCACAGCTATATTGAATTTGAGAGTGCAATAACATGTCATACATAAATATTAGCCTCAAACCCTTGAGCCTCTGCCTCCCAAGTGCTATTATTATAAGCATGTGCACCATGCCTGCTAGCCCCAATCTTTGCCAGCATGTTTTTTAGTAAGTTCTTACAAGATTGCTCCTGCGCCTAGTGATATGGTGGCTGCATCTTAGATAGGGAGACAGTGAGGGTCAGGGGTGTCTTACAGAATATTTGCCCTTCATTATCAGTGAGGCAAATACCACTTTGGAGGGTTCACAGAGTAGACACCTTCCAAGATTGTGCAACTGAACTTTAGAAAATGAGTTTCCTCTGGGTATGCTATCCTAAACATCAGATATATGTGACTGTAGAGAAAAAGAAGGAGTGCATTGGGGAGGATCCAGGATAGTGTGCCAAAGCCAGGGTCTCAAAGTAGACACAATATCAAAAGCATTTCATATTTATCATTGCATTGTAAAGTTCTGTGTACTCCACAAATTTGTTTCTAACATTTGCTGTTACCCTTGTTAGATAAACTTACTATTCTTTCTTTTTTTTTCTTATTATTTTAGATAAAGCGTATTTGTCTCTAGCTTCAGATATGGTAGAAGCAACTATATTAAATGCTACCAACACCAGCCTCACACTCAAATTACCTCCAGTCAAGACAAACCTCACGTGGCATGGTATTACCAGCCCCACGACAACATACCTGATTTACTATATGGAAGCTAATAGGGCAAACAGCTCTGACAGGAGACACAAAATGCTGGTAAGCCTGGAGATGGCTGCTTTTGTCTTTCTACAATGTTCTCACTTGATGTAAACCTTTCAACCTTGTTTTTGGTCAAAGATACTTTAAGCTTTGTTTTTAAACTTCTTCTAGCCAACGACTGATCGAAGCATATTAGTTTCTAGCCTTCTTGCCCGGGAGTAAGTTAAACATTAGGGAAACTTATTAACACTAGCTATGGGTTGTCATAGTAACTGTTTCTTGCAGATTCTGAGAGAACAAAGTTTATTCCTCTCCCTAATTGTCCCCAAGAGTTATATAGCCTTTTCTTATGACCTAGCCATTAAATGGAAGAACCAAAGATCGAATCAGGCAGGGAGAATGTGACTGTTTTGTATCCTTTTATAACATTTATCTAATATAAAATATAAATTATATTTTTGTCTACTTGTTCTGTGTTGTGATATGGACTCTATGGACTCCATCTGCTTGTTATCTGTCATTGTTTTCCCACCTGTGTGGAATAGTACACACGCAGTAGACAGTGCACTCATTGTTTTTTCTCTGTCTCTCTGAGACATCATTTTACTCTATAGTCCAAACTGGCAGGAAACTAGCCCCATAGGCCAGGTGGGCCTTGTGTTTACTGTGGGATACCTTGCCTCTGGTGTAATATATGACATTACAGGCATATATCACTGTGCCTAGATGTAGCTATTTCTTGGGTGAACGAATTGCCACTGTTCACTTCAATACCAGTGTGTTTGGTTGCCATTCAGTCATTAGGGTAACAGACTCATCTGTGTTCAATACTTTTCTTTGTAATTGTTTTATTTAACCAATTTAAAGAAGGGAAACTGATCATCAGCTTTAGGCAACAGATACTGTGTGTTATCATAAAGTGTACATTATGCTGAATAAGCTATGTTGTAGTACAGGACATTTTTGGTATTAGACCAACTATAGTTCCCTGTCTGTAAAATGATTAAGAAAAATGTAAGTCAGGTACTCTTAATCTTGGCTTCACACAAGACCACCCAGTCAGGATTGCCAAGAGTGGTACCAAAGCAAATGTTCAGAAACCTTCTTGGAGGGTTTTAAAGCACAGGCAGCATTGAGAACCAGAGCCTCCAGGATGTTGTTCAGTCCATCGGAACTGATTTCTGAGGATGTTTAAGTGCATTTATTTGCTCTTTCATTATGTTCACACAAGTTTGCAAACTGACAGTCCCACATTGTGGGGCAATGAGAACGAAGTGCCGTCTCTCTTCGGGATCTCACTGCCTTGTGTGGTGAGTCATTCCACATTTGCTGAGGAGGGTTACCTGCTAATCATCCGTCACTAATTCATGGAGACAGTAAACAAGTCAAGTCTGTTAGATTAAGACAGTAGTATCACTAACAGTGATTTGTATGAAATACAAGAATCAAATAAATACTTAATGAAAAATCCAATGACAGGAATCACAGGAGAATGTAGCCCGGATTGAAGGTCTGCAGCCATTTTCAATGTACGTGATTCAGATAGCTGTGAAGAACTATTACTCAGAGCCTGTAGAACATTTACCTCTTGGAAAAGAGATTCAAGGAAAAACTAAAAGCGGAGGTGAGATATGGGCTTCTGTGGGTTTCTAGTGTGGAATTCTATAATATGTGTGATGCCCATGTCTGTATTTTTTATCTGAACGCTAAGTAATCACCATTATGAGGGTGAACCATTAAAGTTCAATAAGAACTGTTTTTTTTAAAATAAAAGATTTATTTACTTATTTTATGTATATTAGTACACTGTAGCTGTACAGATGGTTGTGAGCCTTCATGTGGTTGTTGGGAATTGAATTTTAGGACCTCTGCTCACTCTGGTCAACCCTGCTCGCTCTGGTTGGCCCCACTCACTCAGTCCCTGCTCGCTTTGGCCCAAAGATTTATTTATTATTATACATAAGTACACTGTAGCTGTCTTCAGACGCTCCAGAAGAGGATGTCAGATCTCATTACAGGTGGTGGTGAGCCACCATGTGGTGGCTGGGATTTGAATTCAGGACCTTCAGAAGAGAAGTCTTACCCACAGAGCCATCTTGCCAGGCACTCAATAAGAGCTGTTAACTCTGGGGAAACACTTTAGAGACTTGATTCTGGCTCACACCTTTGACAGAACAGGGTCCAGCAAAGCACAATGTTACTAGAAGGGAAGACATCAAAATGTAGATTGACCAAGAAGCACATGCTTTGGTCCTGCCATGCAGTGTCACTCTCCTCCCATGTAACCAGAGGTTTCTGCACATGTGGCAGGATAGGAAAACCAAGATATAATGTGAAATATGTCCAGTGCCCTTGGGCTTAAACTAATGCAGCCTTACAGTCTTGGAAATAGTAGACTGAGAATCCAAAGGCTGGAAATCATTTCTTTCAGCTGTTTTTGATGGTTGTCACAAAGTTCTCTCAAATTTCATAGTTCATTACTGCCTGTAGACTTGAGCTGGGGTCAGAGAATGATTTGGTCATTAGGCAAAAATAGACAACATCTTTTCAGGCAGCCTGCTCACTTCCCATTATGTAAGTGGCCAACTTTCCTTTGGACCTCTAACTCGTTCTGTTCATATGACAGCACTGTTCCTCAACTGACTCTCTTGCTTCTTTCCACCACCTAGCGCTGTTGCAATGTCCCTTATCCTTCGATGCTATTTATTTCAGTGCCCGGAGCAGTTTGTCATATCAACGCAACTGTGTTGTCAGACACCAGTCTCCATGTATTCTGGACAGAATCCCATAAGCCAAACGGACCCAAAGAGTCAGTCCGCTATCAGCTGGTGATGTCATACCTGGCTCCCATTCCTGAGACTCCTCTAAGACAGGGTGAATTTCCAAGTGCTAGGCTTTCTCTGCTCATCACTAAACTATCTGGTGGACAGCTCTATGTGATGAAGGTATTGAGTGTCCTGGGCACTTTTAAAAAAATTAATTGGTTATTTTATTTTATTTTATTTTATTTTATTTTATTTTATTTTATTTACATTTTAAATGTTGTCCCCTTCCAGGCTTTCCCTCTGTAAACTCCCCATCCCATCCCCCTCCCTGTTGCTTCTAAGAGGGTGCTCCCCCACCCATCTACCTACTCCTACCTCACCCCTCTAGCATCCCCCAATGCTAGGGCATCAAGCCTCTACAGGACCAAGGGCTTCCCCTCCTGCTGATGCCAGATAAGGCCATCCTCTGCTATGTAGCTGGAGCCATATACCCATCCATGTATACTCTTTGATTGGTAGTTTAGCCCCTGGGAGCTCTGGGGGGTCTGGTTAGTTGATATTGATTTTTTTCTATGGGTTTGCAATCCTCTTTAGCTCCTTCGATCCTTCCCCTCACTCTTCTAGGTTCAGTCCAATGGTTGGTTGTGAATATCCTCATCTCTCTTAGTGAGATGCTTGCAGAGCCTTTCAGAGGTCAGCCATGCCAGGCTCCAGTATGCGTATGGTATCAGCAATAGTTTCTGGGTTTGGTGTCTGTAGATGGGATGGATCCCAAAGTGGGGTGGTCTCTACTTCAGTTTTGTCCCTATGTTTCCTTTAGACAGGGACAATTCTGGGTTAAAAATTTTGAGATGGGTGGGTGGCCTATCCCTCAACTTGGGGCCATGCTTATCTATTGGAGGTGGTCTCTTCAGGTTCTATCTCCCCTTTGTTGGGTATTTCAGCTAATGTCATTCCTGTTGGGTCCTGGGAACTACTTGCTTCCCCGTTGTCTGGGACTTATGAGTGGTTCCCCACTCCACAACCCTCCCCCATTCTCCATCCTCTTCTGTTACATATGTCTACTCATCCTCCTGACCCTCTGGACATTTCTGTTTCTTCCCATACCTGATCCTGCTCCCCCCTCCCCCCGTCTGTCCTCTCTCCCTCTCAGGTTCCTCCCCCTCTCTACCTCCGTCTCCTGGGCATATTCAAGATCATGTTCTGAGAAGACTAAGATGCGCTTATTTATTTATTTGTTTGTTTGTTTATTTATTTATTTTAACAAAAAGGTTCTGGCATGCCACCCTGAAGAAATGTGGTGTACTGAGAGTCATCCTGTCAGTGTCAACATGTTTGACACACCAGAGAAACCCTCTGCCTTGGTTCCAGAGAACACTAGTCTGCAGTTAGATTGGAAGGCTCCGTCAAATGTTAACCTCACCAGATTTTGGTTTGAACTCCAGAAGGTAGACTTTTGATGCAAATCCTTGTTTTATGATCTTCAATAAGCTGGAAAGATTTTTTTGTATGACTAGAATGTTCTCTTATATAAATCAACAGTGCTTGCCAACATTTATTGGCTCAGATTGGCATGAGAAGCAGTAATTTATGCAGGTAAAGTTCTATCCAAAATAGCATCCAAAGTTCAGTTTGCTTTGAAGGGATGGCAGTGTGGGTCAAGGGTAAAGGTGTTTATTGTCAAGCCCGAGGTCTTGAGTTTGATCCACAGGACCCAAAAAGAAGAAGGAGAGCACCTGTTCTCACAAATTTTCCTCTGATCTCTAGACACAAGTCTTGGCACATGTGTATCTCCACTCCTACCCCTGCCCACATTAAATAAATGTAATAAAAATTTGACTTTCAGAAGACTCATATAGGGGCTGGGGCTATAGCTCAGGACTACTATTCCAGAGGACCCAATTCAATTCCCACATGGCTACTCACAACTGTTCCAGGGGATCTGACTCCATTCTTCTGGCCTTCAAAAAGAAACAGGAACATACATACATGATGTAAGGACATAGATTCAGGCCAACTACCCCTACACATAAAATTATAAGAACTGTGTAAGTCATCCTACTAATTTTATATTAAATAAAATATTAATAAACTCAATTTATCTGTTTTCACCTTTAAAATCCATAACAATTGGGTGTTTTCTATGAAAAATATAGTAAACCAACAAGCAAAAAGCCAAAACTTAGTTTGGAAGTGTGCTTTCAACATTTAAGTAGGGCACAGCCACAGAAGAGAATGAAGAGTGAAGCCGCTTTATTCTCAAACAGTTTGCTGTGAATACATGAGTTTAAAATATTTCTTTATTTAGAATTCTTCATGATTTATTAAATCAACACCCAAACTGACATTTAAGGTGTCAGTTAACTGGACTCTGTACAGGAAATTTATGTTGGCTTTCAGAGTAGTTTACCAAGAATAGATTATTAAGATTTTGTAATTGCTGTTCACCCTTCTTACCAGTGCTTAGCTGTGCACATATCTGCACGTTTACAGGCTTATGTTAAGATATTTGTAAAGACTGTTTAAAAACATCTTGCTTTTGAGTTGCTTAAAGCAAAATAAAACTGTAGAGATCTCACTTTTTTAAACAAAAAAAGTCAAAATTGTTTCCCTTTTGCACATTTGTTTTTTAAAACAAAATTTTAATTGATTATTTAAAATTTAATACACGACTGTTAAATATTTTGGTAGCATTCACACCATTCCCTTTTCTTACCTCCTCTCACTTACTCTTGACAATTTCATGCATGGATATTTCCTATTTTGACCTCATCTCTCTGCCATCCCTTCCTCTTTGGAAACCCCTTTCCAAAACATCCTTCTTCTACTTTCATGTTTATCTTAGTCACCTGCTGAGTTTAAGCAGAGTTACTTTATTGTACACGGTGTGGAGCTATTTACTGGGTCATGGTCAACTTACCTGTGTCTCTACTCTTGAAGAAAAATAACTCCTTTCCCCAAGCAGCCATTAATTATGAACAGCTCATCAGTTAGTGGAGGGATCCCAAGTGTCCTTTCCCCATCTGTGCTCAAGTGTTGATAGTGATCTTGTTCTTATCCATCCCCCTTCTACTGTCCTCTGTGTTTGTCCTTTCCTCTCTCCAACAGTAGCCCCCTCTGCTTTTAGGTCACATACAGTCCCCTGCTTCCTTAAAGTCTCTCTCTCCCATCTCATGTTCCCTTTTCTCCTTGTGGGTTTTTAAAATGTACTATATATTTTTGTGATTTTTTGCTCTTTTTGGATAAGAGTGAGGAAATAGTATTGAGGATCAAGTATTGAGTATTGAGTATGTAGCTTTTTTCCCTTTTTTTTAAATACTGAAACTGTTTTAGTGATTTGCCTGTTTGAAATGATGACTTTATAAAAATAAGGCTAAATTGGAGAGATTGGAGGATTGTTCTCTTTTGGACTTAGATAGGCTTAGGTCAGTTCAGTGTAAAGTCAAAGAGAGGAGATACTACTGCTGCTCCTCAGATCGGAGAAGATGCGAGGGATAGCAATGGGTAGATATCTCATTGTCTTAATGAGAAGACACAGACTGAGATAGATACTATAGTGAGTCAAATGCCACCAGTTGGGACATGCCTGCAAAGAAGAGTCCCGGGACTGATACACCCCTAGAACAGTCCTACTTGGGTGATGTCCACGGAAGGAAGGAACATGAGTCATTAAGTCAATCATCCCATTCCTCAAAGTCAAGGGAGGGCAGCAGACAGGGCCTTCCTGTTCCAGTTCTCATGACTTCAAGAAAGTGTGTTCACAGCTACACTTTCTCTGTCCCCCTATTTTTTCAGTACAGATTCATAATGGGTCACATTGAGAAAACTTTGAGTCTACTTGAGTGTGTGGTAATGCACACTTTTAATTACAGCATGTGGGGGGAGGAAGTAGGAGGATCATGAATTTGAGACCATCCTGGACTGTGCACAGCATGATTCTAGTTTTGAAAAACTACATCATGAAGCTGACAGTGGTCCTTTCTGTGTGTATGTGGCCATTTGTAGTCCGATGCAGGAGCAGAATGGGAGGCTCTGCCTCTGGACAGTGGATAGATGACCTTCAGCTGGTAGATCCATCCCTTTTGAGCAACTTGAACTTGTCTCTTAATGACAAGATTCCTGGTGATGATCCCATAAATCTACTTTGAGACTCTTAGAGGATGAGCAGTGAGGGGAGATAGAGACCCTTTTAATTAAGCTTTTCTTTATAAATGTAAGACCAACATGGTAACATTTGGCATTGTGACACAATTTCCATGTCTGCAAAATAAAGACATAAGCTGAGGATCTATTTATTTGTTTGTTTTGATACAAAGTCTTATCCAGCCTACACTATTCTTGAATTTTTATATAGCCGAAGATTAACTTTGATCTTGAACTTCTGATTCTTTGTTCTGTCCCATCTTCTGTATGCTAGGATTAAGGTGTACGCCACCACATCTGGACTGTGATGTTTGGGAGGGACTAGTGCATTATTATCTTTCACTTCTTCCCATACCCAAGAAGCAACAATAGCATCCTCTTCCCCTTGATGTTACACTGAACTGCATTAAGCTTACGTAAGTAAGTCCAAAAGAGAACAATCTTTCAATCTCTCCAGTATAGCCTTATTTTTATAAGGTCACCATTTCAAGGAGGCAAATCATTAAAATAGTTTCAGTGTAAAAAAAATGTGGTAGGCACTTTACTGACTTAGCCACACACCCAGGACCTAAGCTATTTTTAAGCCTGTATCCTGAATTACATAGATTTTAAAAAAATATCTAAAACATGTATACAAGCAGAACATATCCCATTAGGGGAAAATAATTTTACTTTAGCTTGTTTTCAAAGAAGTTTATTAAATTGTGTCTTTCCCCTTCATTTTTTTTTTTGTTTTCTACTGAAATTACATATTTCTGAAGTTTTGATCTATAAGATACTATAGGCTATATGCTGTCCAAAACTGCACAGACAGCCATTCAATTTCTCCGGGATAGTTTTTAGCCCTGCCCTTGTTAGCTTCTGACAAAGGGATGGTTCCATCTCCCTGTGATTTTTTTTTTCTGGGATAGCCCACTAGAGCTGCCAAGTTGGTGGTCTGCCCAGAACATTCATTACTGCAGTGAGGCCAATAGGCTGCCAGTTTTCCAGCAAGTGGTCACCTGCATTTTAGGAGTCCTGCTGATGCTGTAGACAGCTGAGTTCCCTAGTCCAGTCACTAAAGGTAATTTATACACCATATCCTTAAGAAGGCAGGATCTAATTAGTTAAAGATTTTAGCTGGAAGTAAAATCTCTCTCTTTCTCTCTCTCTCTCTCTCTCTCTCTCTCTCTCTCTCTTTCTCTCTTCCTTCCTCCTCCCCTTCTCTACCCTGTCTTTTCTCCTTTCTCCTTCTTTACTTTCCCCTCACTCTTACACACACACACACACACACACACACACACACACACACACACACCCCACACACATATTCAGTTTGAATACACATTGTATTGAACGAACTGCTTCATTAAGCCATTTCATTATGTGTTAGTGGGATTGTCATATTCATGAGTTCAGTGCAGACAGTGCCTTGAATACCATTTTGGCTGCTTACTATTTTATTCCCTCTTTCCTCTCTAGTCCCTCACCCCCCGCTATTTTTTGGTAACATGGTGATCTACTTCCTGAAATTGCAATAGAAGATATTCATAACTCTAATAGAAACTAGTATAAAGTGCCTATTTGATGATATGATATGACTTCATGAGGGCTAAATGAAAAAGGAGATGTAGAGCAAAGGTTATTTATGGAAACTGACCTTAGGAGACATTACTAAGGAAAAGACACTAAGAACTCTTGACAAAGCGCCACAGCCGTTGTCTTTCCTATTTGTATACAAAAGCAAAAAACAATAAGACAACAACAAAAACCCACTCAACATTGTCTAGTAATGAGTTTTAAGGACCTAAATAGAAATATTTAAAAAATTATTTTATTTATGTACATTCCAAATGTTGCCCCCTCAGAGTCCTCTCTCCCAAAGTTCATCACCTTAGCCCCTCCCATTTGCCTCTGAGATGGTGCTTTCCCTGCCATATCCCCCTTCCCTGGGACATCAAGTCTGTGCAAGATCAGGTGCATCCTCTCCCACTGAGAACAGACAAGGCAGTCTTCTGCTACATATGTATATATGTGTGTTGAGGGTCATGGACCCTCCTGCCTTAGTGTGAGTGTCTGAACCTAGGGAGAGCAGCATGCCTCAGCTCTGAATCTTCTCCATTGAGCAGAACTAGGCATATGCCACCTTGCACTTTGGTTAAAAGGGGCCATTCATCTAATTATAACTTGACATAAGAAACAAGGGGGGTGGGCATGTGTGGTGAAGGTAATGATTGGAACTAAACAGCATAAAGAAGGTTTTACTTTCAATGTAAATAAATTTATTTAAGTTTTAATCAAGTTCTACATCCAAGGGTTTCTGAATAAAAATCTTAGCTATACTTCTTTCTCTAGTGGAAATATAATGAGTTTTACCATGTCAAAGCTTCATGCAGCCAAGGTCCAGTTTATGTCTGTAACATCACAGATCTACAACCTTACACTTCTTATAACATTCGAGTGGTGGTGGTCTATATGACAGGAGAAAATAGCTCCTCGATTCCAGAGAGCTTCAAGACAAAAGGTAGGTATTAGCATATATTGTTAGCACATGTTTTTAGCTAATATGTTAGTATATATGTGTAATGCAAACATCTCTGCTCTCCCAATTCCACCAAGCACACATTTTTTTTTAAAAAAATCTATTTTTCATTTATGTATGTTAGTGTTTTGTCTGAATCTATATATGTGAACCTGCCTGTGTACCTAGTGACATTACCAGGCTCCAATGTTAGACAGAAGAGGGTGTTGGATTTCTTAGAACTGTAGTTATAGATGGCTATGAATCACCATGTGGGTACTGGGAACAGAAACTGGGTCCTCTACATGACTAGCAAGTACTCTTAACCTCTATGCCATCTCTATTGGTCCTCAAATATTTTCCCGAGAGTCATCACTAGGTTTGTAGCATAGGTGAATTAACTGAAGAGTCAGGATTTGTTACAGGAAGGATCAAGAACATACTGGCTAGGGTTTGTAACCCCAGTGCTATGGCAGGTAGACACAGGTAGATCTCTGAGACTCCTTGAGCAGCCAACCCAGTACAGTGAGCACCAAACCAATGAGTGATTCTCTCAAAAAAGTAATGTAGGTGATAACTGAAGACCAAAACTTGAGGTTGACCTCTGGCTTCCATATAAATAAGCACATGTAAACACACACACACACACACACACACACACACACACACACACACACACACACCCTCTCTATCAGAATATTTAATACATTTATCATCTTCAGAATATTCCAGAGAAAGATAACTAATGCAAAATATTTTGTACTTCTAACATATCAGTCAATTCTCTCTTTATCTCCATAAAGCTGGAGTCCCAAGCAAACCAGGTATTCCTAAATTACTAGAAGGGAGTAAAAATTCAATCCAGTGGGAAAAAGCTGAAGATAATGGGAGTGGATTGATTTACTACACCCTTGAGGTCAGGTAAGTGTCAATTTGTGTCCTTGAGGTCAGATATGTATCAACCTGTGCCTTCTGTGTCACAAGATCTAAACAGTCATTCACAAGGTGGTCAAAAGCAATAATTCTGTCCATTTATATAGAAAAATGAATCTTTACAGATTTTCATAGGTTTCATGATGGTCTTTGCCCATTCCCTAAAGTCAGCCTTGACCTTCTTAATTACAAAACACACCACATCACTCTCAGAAATCTGCAACTGCTCATTCAATATTCTTAGAAGCTGCTCCCTCAGAGTTTATGCAATGATGTTTACTTAATATCTACTTAGTCCACATTGTTGTTCCTCCTATGGGGCTGCAAAACCCCTTCAGTTCCTTGGGTCCAGTAACCCCAGACCTCCCAGGGACTAAACCACCAACCAAACAGTACACATGGTGGGTTTCATGGCTCTAGTTGCATATGTAGCTGAGGATGGCCTAGTCGGTCATCAATGGGAGGACAGGCCCTTGATCCTGTGAAGGTTCTATGCCTCAGTGTAGGGGAATGCCAGAGCCAGAAAGCAGGAGTGGGTGGGTTGGAGAGCAGGGGGAGGAAGGCGATATGTGGTTTTCAGAGGGGAAACCAGGATGAGTGCATGTAAACTGATACATTTTGTTTTTAGCAAAGTTGGATTCACGCAGGTGAAAAGTGGCAGAAAGATAGGTATTCTTTTTACAGAATCTGAAACTAGGGAGACAGCTGAAATGATGTGAAGTCAACAGGTCTGTGGGCTTTTCTGTCTGATGTCAACAGATGAGTGTGTTTCCAAAGACTGAGAATGCGCTGTCGCCTAAAACCAGCAGCTGAGAAGCACGTGTACCCTCAGACCCAGCCAGTTTACAGAGTTCAGTGAGGGAACTGGCCCAGATGGACCGACCTCGTGCCAGCTTGAGGGGAGAAATCCAAACTCCAAAGACACTCCCCTCACGGGACTATGAAGCCATCTTTAAGAGGCTCCAAGGACAGAAGTCACTTCCATAATTATAGTCCTGGCAACTTGAGCTTTAGGTCTATTTTTGCTTCGTCTTTACTCTGGCATCCCCAGAACCTCAGAAAATTTCCTGCTCATGTTAGGAAATTCTTTGGGCTACCTTTTTAGTTACAATTGTCAAGAGATAGTTTGTCATTGTTTTTATACATAGTAGAATACGTTTAAGAACTATCTTGGTGGCCTTTGACTATAATGGTGTGCAACATCCAGACCATGACTTTATACTTGCTAGGACTCCTTAGTGTGCTTCCATCAGTAAGACCCTAAATGTGTTATTTTACCTAACCGGCTTGCATATCTTTGCCATGCAGCTAATTATTGGTATTATAATATCAACACTATAGGACAGGAGGAAGTGTTGACATATGATTATCTCTAAGTCATATCTTTAGAAAGGATGCTCTAGTTAGACTCTACACTTTTTTTAAACCAGCCCCCACCGCCTCCACTCATACATACTGATAATTTTGGTGGTTGATCTGTCTATACACCAACTTATTAAGTATTACTGTCCTTGCAATTCTAAATTCTACATTTTATCTAAAGATGGCATAAGTAAATTACAAGTAACAGAGGAGACTGAAAAATTATATATATCTCCTAAGTATGGTATTCACACCTGTAATCCAAGAATTCAGAAAGCAAGGACTGGAGGATCATGTGTACAAGGACATCCTGGCTGCAGAAATAGCTCTGTTTAAAACAAACAAACAAACAAACAAACAAACAAACAAAAAACCCACAACCAACCAACTAAACAAACAAAAAGACTAGGGAGATGGCTTAGTGAATAAGAGTTCTTACTGAAAAAAACATAAAGACTTGAGTTTGAATCCTCAGATCCCACATAAAAAGCCAGGTGTGGCTGTGTACATGCCTATAACACTGTCCCTGTGACAGGTGGAGACAGCTTTACTGGGGCTTGCTGGATACCAGTCTACTTTCAGGTTTAGTGACAGATCCTGTCACGAGGGAATAAGGCAGAAAGTGATAGGGTAGGACACCCAATGTCTTCCTATGGCCTGGACTATTATGCAGGGCCATATACATACACGCACATATACATCATACATGCATGCAGAAAAGAAAAGATTAAAAATGGAAAAGGAAAAAGAACAAATTTTTGAGCCCAAACCTGTGAAGTAATTATGTGTTTGGAGAGTAGCAATTTCCTGCATTTTAGACAGCAGGAATGGGGGTCACCACCTTTCTCTTTTCATGGGTTTAGTTGGTTTGCTCACGAATCACTAAGGCTTTAATAAACATGTTGTGTTCTGCAGCAAAACATGCAGCAGAGGTAAGGTCAAGGGTCAAGTATGTAATAAGTGGCTAGAAATAACCCCATAGTGTTTTATGTACTGTTGGTGTCTATTAATCTACTGTTTCTTCTGCAGAAAAGGCATCTCAAATGATTCACAGAACCAGAGTTCAAGGTGGAAGGTGGTGTTTAATGGGTCCTGCAGTAGCATTTGCACATGGAGGTCAAAAAACTTAAAAGGAACATTTCAGTTCAGAGCAGTAGCTGCAAATGAAATTGGATTGGGAGAATATAGTGAAATCAGTGAAGACATTACATTAGTGGAAGGTATGTTAAAATATCTGTCTGTACACTAATATATTTAGTGTCAAAGATAGATGCATACTTATTATTTGCAACAAATATGAACAGATAAGGTGGATGAATAACCAACGACACAAGCTACTGAATGGTCCAGTTTATCTGGTGTATTTCTTCTTAAAATTGCATTTTTTAAATTTTGATTTCTTTTGGTTCTATTGAGATGGTGTTTTTCCTGTGTAACAGCTCTGGCTGTCCAGGAACTCACTCTGCAGACCAGGCTGGTTTTGAACTCTTGAGAGCTAGAATTAAAGGCATGTGCCACCATGCCTAGCTTTAAAAAATCATTCTTATCTTATCACTTCTCAGTAGTAGGTGGCCACTCCTGACCATTTACCACTCCAATTCCATGCTTTTACACAGACTTCCATGAATGTCTATTATCTGCCCTCTCTCTTTTCAGCCATACGTAGTATCTACTTTCTACTGCTCTCTTTTACCTGAGAGATTTAGAACAACTCTGTGTCTTTCTTATCTCTCTGTTCTGTCACATCCTACCTTAGCTTGTGCATTGTATTTTTTAACATCTATGTAGTAAAAACAAAACAAAACGAATAAACAAACAAAAACTGACCAGAATCAGCTTGGGGATATAAGAGTTTATAGTTAGGTTGTAGGGCTCAGGTTATAGTCCACAAACAAGGGAAGGTAAGTCAGGAACTCAAGACGGGAAGCCAGAGGTAGGAACTGAAGCAGTAGCCACATAGAAATGCAACTGGATCTCTTGCCTCTGAGCTCAAATCTGGCTACCTTCCTTATGAATCCTGGGTCCAGCTGCCTGGTTGTTGGTACCAGAGTGAGCTAGGTCATCCTCCATTCATCAGAAATAAATTAAAAAATGCCCCCATAGACATATCCATGGACATCTGCATGAAGCAATTCTTTAATTGGAGGTCCCTCTTGTGTGTGTCAAGTAGACAACAAAAATTAATCAGTACTTAGAGGCTGGAAACTTGAGTGACACATTTGATTTTTCTCTCTTTTTAGTCAACAACTTCAATTGATTTCAATTGAAGTCAATTCCTCTTTTTTTTTAAAAAAAATTACATTTACTTCTTTGCTTATGTGCACAGGTGGACATTTGCTTTCCATACTAATATATGTGCAGGTAGAAAACAACTTTTAAGAGTTGGTTCTCTCTTCCTATGTGGGTCACAGGGATCAAAGTCCAATTGTTAGACCTGGTGGCAAGCACCTTTACCTGATGAACCAGCTTGCTGGCCCACTGTCTTAATTTCTCATTGATCAATTCTCACATCTCGATTTCCACATTGACTTTCTTGGTTTAAGATATCCTTTCTTGTCTGTGCTCTCAGCGTAACCATACTGCAGACAGTTTAGCTCATGCACAAGCGGATGCTTAGCCCATCTTTGAGTGACGTGAAATGGCCCCACTTACTGAGTGCTGTGAAATGGCCCCACTTCCTGATTTCACGGTGGCATGTGAAGCCTCCTAGGACCTGTCCCTACCCCTATGTGGTCTACGTTCCTGGCATTTGTTCCTGTGATAAAGCTTTTTCATTAGGTCTTTGGCCTTGTAGTTCTTTCAGTCACAAAACCCAGCCTACACCTCCCATCAAGCCCTTACCTGGGGGTTCCTTTTAGCCACTGGTACTGGTTAAATGGTTCTTTTTCTGAATAGACTGCATCATGATCTTTTCTTCATGTACAATATCACTCAAATCCTTATGTCTTCACTTTCTTATCACAGTCATTCTGAGTTTTCATTCTTCCACTGCATTTTTGAACTGACTCTCAGCTTATATGACCTGTGTAAAAAGTAGCGCTATGATTTAGATTCTTCAATAAAAGTTGATTCTAATGATGTGGTCTGCACTCATCTGGCTGGTGCAAGTATTCTCTCTCTCTCTCTCTCTCTCTCTCTCTCTCTCTCTCTGTGTGTGTGTGTGTGTGTATACTCTTGTGCACACACACACTGTGGGGATTGGACCCTGGACTTTGCACATTCAAAGTAAGCACTCTATCACTGGTTACATTTTCAGCATGTAACAGCAAGGAATTTAATTTCACTTATTTCATTTATTGACTTTACTGTAAGATTCCCCACCCCTGAGACAGGGTTTCTTTGTGTAGCACTAGCTGTTCTGGAACTCACTCCGTAGACCCAAGGTGGCCTCAAACTCACAGAGGACTGCCTCTGCCTCCTGAGTGCTGGAATTAAATGCATGTGCCACCACCCCTGGCTTACTTTTAGGTTCTTACTGGCACATGTTAATTATGAATACTAATAAGTTTCTTTGTGATATTTTCATACAAATATATATATTTTGATCTTAGTAACCCCATCATTACTTTCTCTCATCCCCTTTCTAGTCACTAGTCTTTCATTTCAAGGCCTAACTTAAATGAGCCCGTTGTCCTGCATAATTTATATACCTAAGGCAAAAATAAATTATTTGCATTTTATACGTACATTTTACGTAAAGCTTCAATCATTCTGTGCCATCAAGATGACTCAGTGGGTAAAGACACTTGCTGCTAAATCTGATGGTTTGAGTCTGCTCCCTGGGATCTCCATAGTAGAAGAAGAAAATCATTTCCCACAGTTTGCTGACCTCCAAATTCATGTCCTGGCAGGCAAGAACATTTACATACTCATACATGCAGCATGTACACACAAACACATAAGTAAATAAATGCAATATAAAAAATTTAAAATGTCCAGGAGAGCTTGCTCAACAGTTTAGAGTACTTACTTTGGCAGAAGACCTGGGTTTGAATCTCATCACCCACATGGTGGCTCACAGCCATCTGTAACTCCAGACTCCCCGGGGATTTGATGTCCTCTTCCGACCTCCACAGAAACATCATGCACATGGTACACATATATACATGAATACAGAACATTCCTACACATAAAAGACAAAACTGCCGTTATATGTATTCATATTATAGTCAGCCTTGGATAGATAATTTCTGACAAGACCCGAGGAGTAAACGATTTAGGTTTCGCAAGTTACATCTGCTCTCTGTAGCTGTCCTTCTTTCTCTTCCTCCTCTTCTTCTTCTTTTCACTTCCTCCCTTATATTCTTTCTAAAACTTCTTTTAAAATAATGTTAAATGTATTCTTAGCTCATGGGAAGTTTTAAAAATCGACACCAGGTTTGTCCCACAGGCTGGGGTTGGCCAAGCTGGGGCCTGTGTGCTTGTTCCCTCTGTAAACAGCATACCGCCAAAGGTGCTCAACCACATCTCCATGTTGTTATTCCTTAGATTAGTGGCTACAGAATGAAATGGATTTGGAGAGCTAATGGAACATAATAAGTACCAGCTACTTTTAATACATCGAAGATAAAGATTTCTTTGTCCCAAATTCCTTACATATTTGGTTTGTTGTTGTTGTTCATTGTAAAGTAGATTGGGTGGCTGTGGTTCAGTGAGGTGACAGTGACATAAAAAAGGGGGAAGCAGCAACGTAGATTTTGGCTGGGTACAGACTCTCCACGTTGTTAATTGCAGGCTGCCAACTGCTGAGAACCTGCTCAATGAAACTTCAGAGGAGCAGGCTCCTGCTGGTGTGTGTGTGTGTGTGTGTGTGTGTGTGTGTGTGTGTATGTGTGTGCTTGTAAATAAATGGGACAATTTGGCTTTTTGTGTGAATTAATTTCTTTTCAAACTTCTATCTTTAGACGGTGTTTCGATAACAGAAACAAGTTTTATACTTACTATCATAGTTGGGATATTTCTGGTTGCTACAGTCCCACTGACCTTTGGTAAGTATCATAAATTTTACAAGCAGATAATAAATTGTTTATTAGATCATACTGACTGATTTATCTTTCAGTTTATCTAATTTACTACATGAAACATAACCTTATTAAGGAAGTTCATAAAGTTTACAGCATTATCCTTGGCTTTCTTTTCATAGTCACTAACTTCTATGTCTTTTTTTTATTTTTATTTTTTTTGATCAAGGGATGTGTTAGTTTTCTTTCACATAAAGGTTTATTTTGCCTCTCAGTTTTGAAGGCGTTGGTTAATGATCAAGTGTCCTTGTTGCTTTGGGTATACATAGCCCCTCATGGCAGGAGTGTGATGTAGTAATGTCCACATCTCACAGCTAGGAACAGAAAAGAAAGAGAATGGAGCTGGGGTTTCATCATCATCTCCAAGAGTATGTTCCTCATACAAGAAGTCCTCACAATTAGGCCCTAACTTCTGTATCCCAAAGATGTTAAGCTTAGATCTAAGCTTTAACATGTGCACCTTTGAAGAATATTCTGGACATAAACCATACTGTGGGGCAACTATCTCATGGCTAATACATCAGAGTATACAATATACACGAGATACAACTATTTGTGAAGACACTATTTTAGCTTGCTGTAAAACAGTGTTTGTTTATGATTGGCTATTTCAAGTGTTCTGTGACTTGTAGGTTAGAATATAAATAAAAGTAACCCTAGATACAAAGTCGGTGTAGGATTAATGGGAGTCCAGTGTGAGTCACTGGTTGGGATAGCTTTGGTTCCCAAGCAGACAGCTCAGTTTGGAATGAATGGGGCCTCTCACAGGAGACCCATTTCTGGCCTGTAGGACTCCCTCTTGCTGTCTGATGAGTGACAGGCTTACTTCAAGTCCCTGTTCGTTTATAAAGGATTGAAACGTGGCAGAGTTAGGTCAGATAGCTATTTCCTATAATTTATTTTATGTTAATATGTTGTTATTTCTTAAAGCACTCCCACTTTTTAATGTTTATTTTAATTATGATAAAAAACACAGAAAACCCAAAATAGATTATGAAAAGTTGGGCCTGGAGGGATATCACTGTGATCACACATTCTGGCTTAGTCTTATTGTATAATAAATGTTGACATATCACATTTGTTCAATTGCCCACATTTCTTGGTTTGGGTTATAAGATACCTGAGATTTCCCTCTACTGTTGATACCGAGAGTGCTCCATTACACAGAATTACAGGAAGGGTATGATACCAGAAAAGAAATTCTAGCACATATTCAGAAAGCTGTGGCTTATTGTATTTATGAGAGAAAGTTACAAGGGTAAGGCAAAGGAAAAGCTACAAACACAGGGTTGAGTTCTCTCTTTCTCCCTAAATAAATAAAGCCACTATTTAATTAATTTTTCCAGTCATTATTTTTTTCTCCAGAGTATTTGGAGGTAAAAGGTCTCAGACAACACTGTGAACCTGAACTGAGGTTTCATTTAAAGAAAAATCCACCCAGCCATTTTCTGAGTAGGAAACCAGAGACAGTCCTGGCTACAGAATCCATCAACCTGGCCAGTATGAATTAAAGCTTGCTTCAAACTTTGAAAAAAAAAATCCACCCAGATAACACATATGACTCCTTCAGTTAGGAGGGGTAGCTAATCTTTTGTACAGAGCCTGCTGGCATTTTAACTTGTGGTTCCAGGGAGTCTGCACATGGCACAGCTGATGCCTCCAGAGTTTCGGGTCTGACTGTGGTATATTTGGCAGTTGGCATACAGGCTTGTCTGCTTTCCACTGGGAGGCATGTTACACAGGGAAAACTTCATCTCACCTCTGCTTGCTTATTTCTCCATCACCAATGCTTCAGCCATGACTCTGGTGGATGAAGATGAGATCATTTCAATGTCTTGTGTGCTTTCGAGACATGCCACAGATCTCTGACATTCTCAGGACATGAAGGTCTTTATTGTGTTTGGAATTTGTAGACTTTGGGTGGAGCTAAGCTAATTATTATTTATAATTCAGTTTTTCCTTTTGTTGGTTTTACCAGTAGAAATGTGTGAGTGCACGAGCGAAGACTAAGTTATTAAAATAATGAAAAGGAGCAATTCTTTAGGGATGGCATTGTGCTGAGGGCTGTGTAAAATTGAAACAAAGGCTTAAAAGTAAGTACTGGCAGTCTATGAGAGGCCATATGTCATATGCCGCATAACCTCATGTCAGGAAAAGAAGTTACAAACTCTACTCAGTGACTCCTGGAGCTTATCCTTTAATAATGTAGGTAAGACATACATGTTTGAGAAGACACATCAGGATGTTGTGACATGTGGGTTACAGTGACATGGAAGAGCACTGACAGCCACAGTTGGGCTTTTAGGGTTTTGGGCAAAAGCAGATTAGCCCAAGAGTGAGGAAATGTCTCTCAATGAGGATGCCTGGATAAAAGTGTGTGATGCTTCGGAAAGTGTGTTGTTAAAGGTGCTGGAAGCCTTCCTGTGCAGTCTCCCTAGATGTAATGCTATTTTAGTAAAACACTATTGTCTCAGATATGCAAGGAACTATGATAAAAAGGTTGACTTTTTAAAATTGATTTTGGTGTGGGAAGCAGAGCTGTCTAATGTGTAGAATAGGCTGGTTTGGAATTTGTGCTCCTGCTGCCTCAACTTCCCAAGTACTCAGATTCTAGGTGGGTACCCCATGCAAAAGTTAAAAATTTTAATAATCATTTCCAAAGCATTTTTGCTGATTTTGATGCCTGTATCAATATACAACACAAATAGGTAGTCTTACTGACATAATTGTATTTTAATCTTTATTAAAAAACTTTTTTATCATTATAGAAACTGAGCATGATGTACAAAGGGGGAAGTACAAATCACTCATGGTCCTCCAAGTAGGCAGGGCCAATGCTGCTGCTTATTACAGAAGTTTTCTCTCTCTCTCTCTCTCTCTCTCTCTCTCTATATATATATATATATATATATATATATATATATATATATATGAACAACAGATATATATTCTTTTGTACATATTTCTGTCTCTGCAATGCAGTGAAGAAGTATCAGAGAATACTTTGAACAGGGCTGAGCTTTCATTTTGAGGAGGCCACCCAACTCTGGGAAAGCTAAACATTTCAAAGGGGTATATGTGTTTCATGTGTCTGCATACGCGCATGTATGCTTATGTGTGTACATGTACCTATGTGTGCATGTGAGTGTACACATTGCATGTTAACGTGAGTGTGCATATGTGTGTGCACATGTGCATGTATGTATGTATGTGTATATGGAGGTCAGGGGTCAATGTCAAAAGTCTTTTTCTATCCCCATCCACTGCACTTTTTGAGACAGTCTGTCACTGATGCTGGAGCTCACTGATCATCTAGGCTGGCTGTCTAGTGGGACCCTGAGATCTGCCTGTCTGTGACCTCTATCTCCAACACTGGGGTTAGAGATGTGTGCTACATACTCAGCGTTTAACTGAGTGCTGGGGATCCAAATCTGGGTCTTTGTGCTTGTGGAGTAAGTGCTTTGCTCACTGAGCCATCTCCCCAGCTCTGACATATACATGTCTACCTTACACATCACATTGAAGATGGTTTACACTTGATCTTAGCCAGAGGGCTGAGAAGAGAGAAACTGTAAACATTTTAAACGTGTTGTGTTGGAAGCAGTCCTTCAGATCTACCGGGGTGTGATGGCAATGTCTGTATGCACAGGTTTGTTTCATTAATAATTATTTTGCAAGTTTTAAAACTTAGTTTGGTTTTAACTTACAGGTAATTTGAAGAAGTTCATTCTAATGATATGCTTCTAAGTTTATTTGTAGTTGTAGGAATATAGTTAATTCTGTGATTAAAAGCATATGACTTGTGTGGCTGCTGTATGGAATTTTACCCAGATTTAATTTAAAAATTTTTATTACAGGAATGTTTTAAAATCAAACTGGTATTCTGCCAACAGTGTTTATATACACGTATGTGCTTAAAACACACTTCCATTTCTTAAGGGGGAAAAGCCATATTTTACTTAATAGATTGTCTGTTTCCTTTGCAGTCTGGCATAGAAGCTTGAAAAGTCACAAAGCTTCCAAGGAAGGCCTCTCGGTTCTCAACGACAACGACAAAGAGTTGGCTGAGCTTCGAGGTCTGGCGGCTGGAGTGGGACTGGCCAATGCCTGCTACGCAGTACAGTATGTGGCCCAAGCCATCTTCTTAAATCACATAGGCAGAGCGTGGGCCCAGTGACAAGGGTGTCCATATATTCCTATATTTGCCAGGAATTTTTGGGTGTCATTGTCGGTAACATTTGCTTCTAGTCTCAGGTGTGGCTTGGGACAAAATGGTAAACTCTGTGTTTATACCATAAGAAAAATAGAGACAAATCCATTGTCTTCCATTGTTTCATTTTGATAGCGTATGACATACTTACTTTCTGTAAAAAGAATCCTATGGTCACAGGTCTTGCTTTCTAAAATCTACAAAGCAGGATTTATTTATTTTAATTAATTAATTAATTATTTTATTTATTTGTAACCCACATACTGTCCCCCTCACGATTCCCCTTTCAGACTTCTTCCCTAATCCTCCTTCCTCTTCTCCTCTGAGAGGGCACCTCCGCACCGCAAAATAGAATTTAAAGTAGATACGAACCTGAATCAGATCAGCTCTTCAGAGGTGTTTTTTGTTGTTGTTGTTATTTTTAGAAAACACTGTGAATCTGATATTTAAGTTTTTTCCTAGGCCTGGAGAGATGGTTCAGTAGTTGAGAGCATTGTCTGCCCTTCCAGAGGACCAGAGTTCAATTCCTAGAGCCTATAGGCCAACTTATAACTGTCTGTAACTCCTGTTCCAGGGGACCAGACACCTTTACACAGGCATACATGCTGGCAAAACAACAATCTATGCACATAAAAATAAAAATAAATAAATCACTTTTTAAAATAGGATTCTTGCAAAACAAAACAAAACAAAACAAAACAAAAACCTCAACATGTACTTAATTTAGATTAAGTACCAACACTGCAATCTTCCCAGGTGAAGACTGGCCTTTTGAAGGCTAAAGTGGTGGTGGTGGAGGAGCTGACTTTTTGGTTATAGTAAATCCTGTTTGGCATGAGAGCAGGTATGTGAGACAGATGAAGTGAGTACTTCAGGGCCCAGCTGCTTCTGTTGCTATTTTCTTCATCTGCAGTAGCTTTTACATGGATCTGCAACCTAGAGCCTTTTATAACTCCACATTTTGAGAGGAGCAGCTGCAATAGGAAGCCTTGGGGTAGCCTTCACCTTCCTATTTCTATAGAAACGTCAGTGTCCAGGAAAGTGACATGCTCTGTGTAGAAGCTGATGGAGTAGGAAAGTGTTCGAGCACAGAATTCCTCACTACCCTATTGGAATGTGCAGTGCCGCCAAGCACTGAGATCTTTGCATCTCTTTCAAATACAAACATGCAAACTTCAGGCCCTTGGGGAGAACAAACATACTCTTTTAAAATCATTATTAGATATTTTCTTCATTTACATTTCAAATGTTATCCCCTTTCCTAGTTTCCCCTCTGAAAATCCCCTATCCTCTCTCCCCTCCATTCTTCTCCTCCTGAGGAGCCCCAATCCCCAGCCCAAATGGGCAGGTAACTGGCTTCCAGCATTTAAAAAGGTAGAAAGGTTTCCACCCTGTGTCCTCCATTTCTTGCCTCACCTTCCTCTCTACCCAGTACCCTCACCAACCCACCCACTCCTGCTTCCTGGCCCAGGCATGCCCGTATACTGGGGCATAGAACCTTGACAGGACTAAGGGCCTCTCCTCCCATTGATGACCGACTAGGCCATCCTCCGCTACACATGTAGCTAGACCCATGAGTCCCTTCATGTGTTTTCTTTGATTGGTGGTTACAGTACTGTTCCAACCCAAGAGGAGATTGAAAATCTTCCTGCCTTCCCTCGGGAAAAGCTGAGCCTGCGTCTTTTGTTGGGAAGTGGAGCTTTTGGAGAAGTGTATGAAGGCACAGCTGTAGACATCCTAGGTGTGGGAAGTGGAGAAATCAAAGTGGCAGTGAAGGTAATGTGGCTCTCCAGACCCCGTCACAGATATGGTTATGTAAACATTCAGAGCTACTGGTTGAAAAGAAGTCTTCTAGTGCAGTTAGCAAGATGCATTGTATGTCTCACAACAGAATTTCCATCTACTTACTAATAATGAGAAAAATGAGAAAAGTTTAAGGTGATGAGTATGCTAGTAACCTGGATTTGCCCATTACCCAATGGACATATAAGTCATACAAATAGTTTGTCAACTAAAAATATAGGGTAAATCTGGGGCTGGCGAGTGGACTCACTGGTTAAGGGTGCTTGTTGCCCTTATGGAGAACTTGGGGTTTGTCCCAGCACTCATCAGAACATGGTGGTTACAACTATCCATCTGTAACTTCTGATCCAGGGGATCTCAACACCCTCTTCTGACCTCTGAAGGCACCAGGCACATATGAGGTACATATACATACAAAAGCAGACAATACGTGTGTACACACACACACACACACACACACACACACACACACTAAAATACATGAACATTTAAAAAAATAAGACAAAATGTAAAGAAGAGTGCCAGAATGTAGAAACCTGTCATTAGCTATAAAAGCTAAGTTTCCCATTATTTTTCCCATTTCTTACTTAGGCCTTTGAAAAGGAGAATATATTCAGGCTTTAGGTTACTACTAAGGCTATTAATTAGGATTAATTAGGTGAGAGCAGCAGAGTTTTCTTTCTTATTGAGAATAATCTGAGAGGGGGCTCCATTTGTAGAATCCTTGCCTAGTACTTTAAAAGCACCAAGTTTGAGTCCCAGTACTGCACAAAACAAGGTGTGCTATGCATGTCTCTTTTCCCAACAATACAGAGGAAGGAGCAGGAGCAGTAGAAGTTCATGGTCATGTGTGGCTACATATAGATTCAGAGGCCAGCCTGAGCTGCATGAGATAGCATCTAAAAACAACAATAAGAATATATGTCACATTAACTAGAACTTACAATGCATTCTTAAGGAATCAGGCTAGGACTTGGAATACTTTCTCAGACTTTTTAGCCATGTGGTCTCTGTTACAGCTGGTGACTTCTGACCCTGGAGCTCTATCAACTTTAGTAAATATGTAAACAAATAAGTTTTTCCACTAAGCTTTACTTATAACCATTGAAATCTGAATTTCCTATGTCATGAGATAGTATTCTCATTTTGATTTCCCAACCCTTTAAGAGCATAGAGACTATTCTCAGTCTCTGTGTTGTATGAACATAGTTGACAGAACATAGAGGCTGATATAGATATAAGTTCCAGACTGCATCTGCCCACAGGCTGTGGTTGCTACCAAACATTTTATGTATTTTTTTTTTTAGAGAAATAGTACATACACTCTCATATTTTGGTAACATTTCCTTTTGATAGAAGGCAAAAAAAAATAGCAAAAAAAATCTCATATAATTAAATATCATGGTCACTACTTAATAGTGACTTCTGCTTTAAAAATGGCCAATCTATGTTGGTAAAATTCTCTCCAGTTCCAAATTATAGACTTGAAAATTCCTTTAACTTCCTCTGGTCTGTGTCCATTAAATATATATTTATTTTCTTACGTTCTGAGATGACTACTGGCCAGCACTTGTGCCAAGTGAGTGTTGCCATTTCTGAAACCCTTTCCCACATTATTCTTGCTTGTTGCCTCATAATGACAGGGTGAGTGCCAAGCATTAGGAAGGCACCATCTCTGCATTAGGGCCAGGGAGAGGAGGTAAGATACTTTATGTGTATTGTTCAGAAGGGGAAAGTTTGCCATAAACCTCTCCACCTCACCAGTTTCTCTCTTTTGTTTTGTTGCCTGGAACTGAAACTTAATGGCAAAGAGATTGGAGAACTAGCCCAGGTTGCCCTCCCGTGACTTATGGCAGAGAGATTGGAGACTTTTAGAATAGATTCTCACAATTAACTTACATTTATTGACTAGTAACAGGCAATTTTCCTCCAAAAAAAAAAACCTACAAAGAACTAGGGAGTGATTTCAACTAAGGTGGGAAAATATGCTGTGAATATATGCTGACCCATGATGCCCAAATTAGTGTGTCTTTAAATTTTTTCTATAGTTCCATATGTGGAGAGAAGGCTCAACCATTAAGAGCACTGGCTACTCTTCTAGGAGATGTGGTGAACTCGTATGGCAGCTCACAACTATTTGTCATTCCAATCCCAGGGGATCCAATGATTTCTTCTGAATTCCATAGCACTGTGCACTTGTGCTGTACCAACATACCTATAGGCAAGAGCCATGCACATAAAATAAATAGATAATAGAGTAATTAAAAATCCCACAAAATAAGAAACATTCATTTTTCAGAGGAGCCTTACAGTATTGCTATTCAACCCTTATCTAGTTCACTGAGATAGACTTGATTAAACAATAGTAAGAGTGGTAGTTTTAGAGACCACACACAGTATCAACAGGTGAGCACAGATCATATGTGCATGCTATCTCTGTTATCTAGTTCTAGATATCAGAGTAGATATTGCAAAAACAAAAACAAAAGCAAAGCAGAAGAAAACAAAAACAACCACAAAAAAAAAAAAAGACCAACAAAGAAAATGAAACAAGTAACAAAACAAAGTAAAACAAAACCTTGTCTCCACTTATCCACTGGGCTCCCAGTGTCTGACTTCTGACTTGCCTCCATTTCTCACAGACCTTGAAGAAAGGTTCAACAGACCAGGAGAAGATTGAGTTCCTGAAGGAGGCACACCTGATGAGGTACGGAGTAGCTCATGCAGTGATTTTCTCTGACAAGTATGGATACAAAGATTTCCTTTTTCTTTGCATTTTTAACACCACAAATGACCCAGTAACAATCAGATCATCATGAAAATAAATGTGGGCAAAAAACCTTTTTTTTAAAGGAAACACATCTGTAGCATTAAATATTCCATAGAAGCCAATCTTCAGAGCCCGGGTAGGCAGTTCTCAGGCAAACGGTCCTCTCATCTCTCATCTTTAATTAAACAAACTTTGAAGCTCTTTTGTTTTTACAATGTGCCTATTCTTAATGAGGTCAAGCAGATCCAGGAAGAATGTTCTTTTATGTGTTCTGATATTAGCAAGAGTATGTCTTGCCTAGAACTGGTCAGTAAGGTTCCAGCAGGCAGCAGTCATGAGAACTACTCAAGGACATCTTAAGGAGAAGCAGCAGGCAGAGGCTCATGGGAAGTCAATTTGGGTCGTCTAGTTAGACTGGGCCTTATACACTCTGGTGTCTTCAGAAGCCAGAGGCCCAGACATGAGTATCTGAGTTGTTTCCCTGAAGGAAAGGACATTTGACGAAATTGTGACGACACAGACATGCTTTCACCTATCTCTTGAAGAAGGCTATTAGTCAAAATTGCTTTCTTTTCCCATCATAAAACCCTTCTATTCTACTCAGATGCACTGGCCACTAGGGGTTGCCATGTTCCCTCCTTAAGGCCAGCGCACTGGAAATAAGCAAGCTTTTTCTTCTTAAAAATCAGTGAGGGCAGCTGGGCGTGGTGGTGCATGCCTTTAATCCCAGCACTTGGGAGGCAGAGGCAGGCGGATTTCTGAGTTCGAGGCCAGCCTGGTCTACAAAGTGAGTTCCAGGACAGCCAGAGCTATACAGAGAAACCCTGTCTCGAAAAAACAAAACAAAACAAAAAAAAAAACAAAAAAAACCCCAAAAAAACCCCAACCCCCCCCCCCAAAAAAAAAAATCAGTGAGGGCTTTGAAAGGATGCTTTGGGTAAAGAACTGCTCTGTTCCATGAAGACCTTAGCTGGAACTGCTATCACTGCCATGTCATCTGCCTTGTGTCTTTTCACTTTCCAGCAAGTTTAATCACCCCAACATTCTGAAGCAGCTGGGAGTCTGTCTGTTGAGTGAACCCCAGTACATTATTCTGGAACTGATGGAAGGGGGAGACCTTCTAAGCTATCTGCGCAAAGCTCGGGGGACAACGGTAGGTAGGCGGTGGCATCTGCGGTGTTGGCTCCCTAAAGCAAATCGCTAGAACTTCCTGTTGATTTTCTTCAAGTTCAACGAACAGTAGTTTTAGCTGGTGGGAGACACTTTGAAGGCAGCTATAGAAAGTGTATGTTTTCTTCATGTTAGATTAGGGTAATTAGAACCCTGAGCTAATCTGGAGTCTGGTTTTAGTACTTAATGAGAAAACAAATCTCTTATAAACAGAACGGCACCCCACCCCCAGCACAGGAATTATGTGGAATTTCTCTATCCCCAAAATTTATTTCCAATTTTAAAGTCTACTAACCTTTGCCTTTGGATGGATCTGCTGACCTTGATCTTGCTGGGATCAGAGATAGCTTACCATCTTCAGGATGACAGAGCTATTTAGATTTTCCTTTTGTTCATTTTCCCCCTTTTATTGAAAGTAGGGTTTTTTTCTCATATTATATATCCTGATTACAGTTTTCCCTCCCTCTATGCCCCCCAGTTCTTCCCTTACTACCCTACCCTAGATCCACTCCCTTTCTGCCTCTCATTAGAAAACAAACAGGCTTCTAAGGCATTATCATATCATATCATATCATATCATATCATATCATATCATATGATAAAACAACAACTATCGGGTCAGAACTGGACAAAACAAACAGAAGAAAAAGAGTTCTATCAACCATCCCCACACCCCAGAGCCCCCCAATGGCACAAGAATCATTTAGAGACTCACATTCAGGGATCTCATTTAGGGATCTGATTTGTAGTGTAAAAAGTGATAAAAATGTATAGCTAAAATAAAAATTTAGATAAAATAAAATAAAAGCCCTGAGAAGACAACATGAGACGAGGAACCTCCGAAGATGTCTATGACCTCAGTAGAGGGTGGCAGCTTTCTGTTGCTGTCACTCTTTTTCTCTCGGCTAGTTACTGTTAGCCTGTTTCCACTGGTGATGCTCCCTTGAAGAAAACTTTCATTTTCAAGCAGGTATTAATTGGAGATAGCTTCTGGGTTAGAGATAGAGGCTTATGTCTACTTCCCCTTTCAGCTCTAGGGTCTACATCTGATGCAGATTCATGCAGGCCCTGTGCATGCTGCCGTGGTCTCTGTGACTTCATGTGTGCATCAGCCCTGTTGATTTAGAGGCCTTATTTCTTGGTGTCCTCCAACGGCATCTAAAACATATTTTGGGTGAAGCAAAACTCTTGACTTGATGTATCCTCTCTCATTCCATCTACTCGGTGTTCTGTTTGCTCCCCTCCCTCAGACATCCACCCCTACAACCTCTGCTCTCCAGGTCTGCCCTCTCAGTGGTTCCAGGTCATCCATCCTGTTTCCAGTGCTTGACACTGGATCCAGGAATTACTCTGGCATGCTGGATAAAGCCAGGAAATTACCTTCCTGCAGGATCCCACTTTATACCTTGGATGAGAAGATAAGAGGCAAAGCTATAGATTTAAAACACTCATTTTCTTTTTTAAGCACTGTATGGCTAATCAGAGTATGTAGCATGGTGAATAATGTAAAACCAGGAGGCTGTGCACAATCTCATACACACTTCCAAGCCTGCAGATGTCTTTTGGTATTTGCCTGTTTTCTCCAATGCTCTGCCTATGCTGGTACTCAGTGTCTTTTCATTTTGAAGGGAAATCTACGCACTTTCTAAAATGGAAGAGACTTTAACACAGACTTCCTCACATACCTGCCTCACTGCCCCTACCATCACACACAGGAAGGCTTTTCCCTTGTTATCCAATGGTTATTGGACTTTCCCACTTATCAGTATCTGGGTTTACATCTGTATGAGGTTTCAACAATACATGCAGTAGAGCGAGCCAAGTATAATGATTGGAGGGCTTTATTTTCTTTTCCTCATCTGTGGGCTAGTTCATAAGCACTGTCTGATGTTTTCCTTGTCATTTGCTCTCTGATGGAATTGTAACATAGAATGATAACTCAGCACTTCAGTTTATTTCTTCAACACTTCCTCCAGATAGCCAGTGCGGGTGCTTGCTCCAGGATTACCATAGTTTGCTATCCTAGGACTTATTGTACTCTCATTACAGAAGACAAGATGCTGTTGGGTGCTGTGTCCCATATGACAGTACCACACACGTGTCGTCCTTCTGTGCTTATTCACTTATGACCAGTCATCTCCATACAGGAGTTCTCAGAAGCACTATGCTAGAATCAGCAGCATCTATGTCCCGGGATGTTTTGCTGGGATGGCAGCATAAATGTTAACAGTACTGAGGCCCGGAAATGGTCGCTTAGTTTTTCACTTTGGGACAGTCAGCTCTCTTACCCATGAACTGAAGGATTGAATCAAACACTTCTTATTTAATATAATTTTATTTTTTGAAAGTTTTGGTGTTTTAGGATCATACTGAGATGAAAAACATGAAATAATTATCTAAAAGTAAACATGATTTTTTTTCCAAAGGCAGTCAAATTTACCAACTTCCCTTTGGGTTGTAATGGTAGAAGAGTAGAGATTGTGACTTTTACTCTAAGGAACTCTTCACATGGCATTTTATTAATAAATAGCATATGGAAAATTTCAAAGTCCTTGCAGGTAGGCCATAGTTATACATTGTCTGTATCTTTCTATGCCATTCATGTAAGGGAGGAAACAGAAAAAGCAATTACCATGGAATACATTGCTAGTCCATGGAGGGAGGAGTGTAATTTTCAGTCGGGGAAAGCTGAGGTGGCTATACATTTGCTACCTGGAAGACTTAGTATGTTTTGGAGAAAACCAAGGCAGGAGATGTAAGAGTAAGAAACACTTCCTCATTGAATGATTAACATTTGCCGGGATAGACCTTCATTAAGCTTTAATATGACTAGAGAGTTCAGCAAGATACAACAAGTGGCAGATGATGGCAGCATCTAATGTTAAGGGGGCCAAATAAAGGGTGGGGGGTACTCCAACATGTTATAAGGGATAAGAGACATGGTTAAGGATTCAGGCAGGCAGCATCTTTGAAACTGTTTTAGAAGGGTGCTCTTACCCAGCATGAAGTTTAAGAGTCATAGAGTGTTTACGAGTAAAGTGGGGTTTGCTCATAGGGTTCTGTTCACACAATAGCTCGTCAACCAGCCAGGATATCTGACAGTATTCAGACAGAGGCTGTGACATAAGTATATGATGGACCCAATTTAGAAGGGGTATTATTAAGTGCTTGCTATATATAAGCTATGTTACATATCTCATTTTCAATCATGAAAGGTCAGTTGAATGAATACTCAATTCATTTTACATATAAGAAAATTGCCTTCTTAATTAATTTAAGCAAATTCAAGGAATTAGTAGTACAACTTTATTTCGAATCTACAGATATAGTATTCTTATACTTTCTTCTTGAGCTTTTGTAATCCAAATAAAGACTCCTTTATAAGAGCAGGATATAGTTGGTGAATCAGCCATGGGTAGACAAGGGCCATGGGGTCAAGGCAGTATTCTGTCCTAGAATATGAAGATGACCTCCTTTTCTTTTGTGACATGAGCAAAGCAGTGGGGCAGTACTTGGCAGTACCTTTGCATGAGTAATTGACGGATTGTAAGACTGTGTGAGGTTGGGAGTCATGTGAGATGCTCAGGGAGGGATGTGGGCAATATCAAGAATAAGGGTCTTTTCTAGTGATGAAAGAATAGGTTGGTGAAAAGAGGAGGGTTAAAAAACAGAGCAGATGTAAGGAAGGGCAAACAGTTGAAAAGACCAAAGTGCAGCGTCTGAGAGGAGAAACAAAGGGAAAACTAATGGGCATAGAGAGAGTCTGACGCAGCCTCGGGCTGCCATGAGGCTGTGCCCAACATCTGATAATTGGCTCTCCAGGAAGTGAGGCACAACCAGGGAGCTAATGAAAAGACAAGAGGCTGGACACATAGGAAGTCTTTGGATGCATCAGATTAGGGATGATAAAGGCCTGGACCAAGGTAATTGCAGGGATATGGAAAGGCTCAATGTATGACTGTGGCCCCCAGGCAACAACTTTGAATTTTCTCCATGTGCTACTAATAAAAATTTGACTGGCTTTTGTTTTCCACTAGAATTCCTTGCAATGAGTATAAGCTTCTCTATATTTGTGATGGCTCTTATAGATAGAAAAATAATCTAGAAAGATAATATTACTAACAATTTACATGTGGTGGTGTGTATCTTATGAAGAACAATCTTATTGTCCTGACTAAAAAAGTCAAAAGGGATTAAACCAATCATTAATCTAGCCAGCATGGGTTATTAATTTTAGGTTTATTGATAATTCTATAAGATCAGACATCATTCATTTATTAAGTACTTATTGTATATTAGCAATATTATATACCTTATTTTAAATCTTGAAAAGTCCGTTGTACTAGACCCATTTTACATACAAGTAAAGTGCTTAATTAATCAGAAAACTCACCTATTTATGGCAGAACTGGATTTCAAATTTACAAATATAGCTTGCTGCCAGGTATGTTTGTATGCTTCTCTCTTGAGTTCTTTTAACCATAAAAAATTCTTTAGCACATCATATACTAGTGTGCATACTCACATATGTATTCATATATATTCATACGTATGTGCATGGACTTTATGACAGGCAAAAAAGTATATAAATGTTTCCTCTATCTCTTATAGTTTCATGGTCCTTCACTCACCTTGCTTGACCTTGTAGAGCTGTGTGTAGATATTTCAAAAGGCTGCGTCTACTTGGAGCAGATGCACTTCATTCACAGGTACTACGAGATTCTAGATATTCAAGGTTATTGGGTAGTCACGTGACAACCATGTGTAGTTTGGGAAGCCCATACTAGAGAGCTAAATGCATTCATTACTTCAAAGCACCAGTATTATAGTAAAGAGTCTCTGTACTAGTTACTTTTCTCATTGCTGTGAGAAAAGCAATGTCCAACAAATGTAACTTAAGGAAGAGAGGGAAAGCTTATTTTACTTATATTTTGAGGGAACAGTCCATCACGGTATGAGAGTCATGGCATCAGGAGTGTGTGGTGGCTGAGTCTGTACTCAGGAAGAGGAGGGGAATGAATGTTGGTACTTACATGACGTGCTCTTCTTTTATTTAATCTTGCTCTGTACCCCATAGCTGTCCACAATTAGAGCGGGTATCTTCCCCCTCAACCGACCCAATATGGAACCCCCCTTACAGACATGCCCAGAGTTCTATTTCCTAAGTTATTCTGAATCTTATCAAATTGTCAATCAATGTTAATCATCAGGTGTCTCCCTTCTTTCCAGACCTTCTAGCCTTGTGTGGTCTCTGGGATATTTGTTCGTCATTATCAAATGTCACTTCTGTTTTAGGGACCTGGCAGCTCGGAATTGCCTTGTATCCGTGAAGGACTACACCAGTCCTCGCATGGTCAAGATTGGCGACTTTGGATTGGCAAGGGAAATCTATAAAAATGATTATTATAGAAAGAGAGGGGAAGGCCTGCTTCCTGTCCGGTGGATGGCTCCCGAAAACTTGATGGACGGAATCTTCACTTGTCAGTCTGATGTATGGTGAGCTAAATAGGACACAGAAAAACAGGGGCAAACCTGTTAAATATCAGGATGACTATCTAGTTTTGCTCTTGTTTTTAAATTGTATTTTATTTAGTCTCTCTCTGTCTTTTCCCCCTCTCTCTCTCCTCTCTCTCTCTGATATGTGTATATGTGTGTGTAGGGAGCTCTCTCTCTCTCCCTGTCTCTCTCTCTCTCTCTCTCTCTCTCTCTCTCTCATATGTGTAAATGTGTATGTGTAGGAGGTTTAGTGACTCACCTGAGGTTAGTGGTCCAGGATAACTATTATGAATCTCAGATCTTTTGCACCGCTCTCTCAATTCTTTCATCATCAATCTTAAAATTCTACATGAAATAGACTCATTTATTTCAAGCATTTTGCTATTCACGAAAGGTGTAGATATTTGTAGCTATGGTGTATAGAAAGGTGTTTATATTGGCAGAAGTGGTACTTATTAATAACGTTCATGTGCCTCTAATACCCCCTGCAGGGGATGTGTCATCACTAGTTTATAAATAGACTTGAAGTCGTGGATCATGAAAACATGTAGGACGCTGGGGAAAGTTGGGTCTTGATACTTTGAGTTTTGCTTATTGGTTCCCAGCTTTTTGATTTGAGCTGCTAAAAGTTTGTAGATTTGTTCAGTGGATTTTAAGCCATAGGAGAAATTGTGTAGGAGAAACTTTATCCTCAGCAATCTGTTTTCATTTATGACTTTCTCCTTCGTGTTTGTCATCTTTGTATCCTCTTCACGTTCAGGACTGGGGGAGGAAATGGTGACAAGCTCTCCTGCTCACCTCCGTGCATGTGCTTTTGCGTGCTTGAATGGCTGTGTACACGTGCGTCTGTGCTGTACGGATGTCTAGCTCTTGGTGTGCGTGCCACCACTCCAAGCCTTTTTATCATCTTTGAAATGTGGTCCATCCACACTGTCTTTCCTGTTCCACTTTTTCTTAATATCAACCTCCTTTTAAGTCTCCTATTTGCTTTTTATAAGGCCAATAATGCCAATCACAAAGTAGCCCCTGTAGCCCCAGGAATAATGATGTTGGAGAAGCTACTGTAAACCTGATGTTTGTAATAAATATAATTAAAGAGAACCCTTTAACTTCCTAGGTCCTTTGGAATTTTGGTTTGGGAGATTTTAACTCTTGGTCATCAACCTTATCCAGCGCATTCCAACCTTGATGTTTTAAACTATGTGCAAGCAGGAGGGAGACTGGAGCCACCCAGAAATTGTCCTGATGATCTGTAAGTTAATTATGTTAATGTAAGCACCCCCAAAACAGAAACATGTGCATATGCAGTCTTAGGGCTCCCTGGTATGGCTTGTTAAAAGAAAACCTGGGATTTATATATTTGTACATCCCACATAAAATATAAACTAGGGTGGGATTTAATTTACTCAATACATTACGGCTTTTAAAAATATCTACATGCTGTATTTCACTTCAATACAAATTTTTGGAGAGTATATTTGTAGTCACAGTAAGTAAATTTAAATAAATATGATCTCTTTCTCCATGTGTGTGTGCATGCATGTGTGCATGTTTTTGTATACATAATTCTTCATTTTACTTTGAGTGTCTTTATTTGGATACTATCTTAATCTTTGCCTTAAAATAGTGTATTACATAAAAACATATTAGTTAAAAGTTCAATCGTCTTTTTGATATAGCTCGTGCTGATCAATGAGATATAGTATTACTAAAAATTGTATAGACAAATTTGTTTATACACTTAACCCAAAATTACTGTAACATACAGTAACAAACAACTATAATTTAATGTTGTACCATGCAACAAATTGGTCAAACTAATTCTGGCCACTACTGAGTTCTAATAGCAACCCCTCAAGTGTGAGTGATTTGAGCTTGATTACAAAAGAAAACTAATTCAGTTATGCTGAATACATATTCACTTCCCACAGACAACAGTAACAGAAATATCAAGCCTTGTAACTTTTTCCAAGGGGTGTTTTTACCCAAAAGATTAATAAAAAACAAACACACAAAACCCCCAACAAATAATGAGGAAGTATTACAATACACTGCCATGCCAAACATCATGTATACACAGAGATCTTTACGCCACGGCTCTTGTGCATCTTGGAATGTACTCTGGATGAGATGGTAGAGGCAGCAGTCAGATGGCCAGCCAGCAAGTAATAAAGTGCTAAACTGTGTGGTACAGACAAATGCAAAAGGAATTAGCAGTATGCGGATGCACACCACGGTTGCACTGCCTTGACTGTGCTGTGTTATTTCGAGGACTATTTAGACTTGAGCCAAGGAATGATTAAGAGCTGGGTACCTTGGTTGGCTGTGGTACTGGGGGATGTTTCTGCATTATTTCAATCTTCCACCTAAAAGATATAATTTATCACAAGTTGCTGATTCAGCCTTTAAACCCTTCTGACATATACACACTTGACCACATTTGATAGCATCACCTTAAACTGAATTCTGAGTCTTTTGGGGGATAATGGGAAAAATCTTTAACTTAAAGAAATTATACTAGACATTTAATTTAGGACTGGGGCGGGGAATGAATATGCTCAAACATGCAATAAATTTTAATTACACAGTTGGGAAACTCTTCACTATTTTCTACCTCTTACTCATATCTCAAACACTCAGAAATTCATTCTAGAATTTTAATTACACAATGTGTTCCTTATGCTCTTATAATTGTATCTTTGACATTATTACCTCCCACCAGAAGTATGCAACATGTCTCACCATAATCATGAAGTACTTTTGGATATGCTTTTAAGAAATAGATAATTGAATTATACTTTTCTCCTGTGTTCATTTATTTTTGGATGATGGAGCTGAGGACAAATTGGTCTGTTGTATCTCAGATTTTGCTATATTCAAAGGTATTAAAATTCAAGGGGGAAGGAGTACTAGAATGTTCTTATTAGGAGTCTGAGGAAAGGATGATATTTTGTGTATTCTCAATAGAATATATTATTGACCTATTTTTCCTTTTTTTAAAATCAAAAACAGATTCTTTTTCAGATGATACTTTCTGGTTATGATCCCTCTTCCCCAGTTCCTCCCAGATTATTTCCAACTCCCCACCCACTCAAATCCATACCTCTTTTGATTTCTCTCATTAGAAACAAACAGATGTAATAATGAAATAAGACAAAATAAAAACAAAATAAACTGAACAGGCAAAAACAAATGCACATGAAGCAGCCTTCAAAGAAAAGCACAAGAGACAAATAGATTCAGAGGCACACACACACAGCAAATACAGAAATCTCATAGAAACCATCATATATAGGCAAAAGACCTGTAGGGAGGGAAAAAAAGGCCAAAGCATTGAGTGTTGATGTACTTTTTATATATACTTTCCTGAAACCAAGATCGCTCATTGGTGGTTTTGAAATTAACTTGAACATCATTTAAAAAGCGAGAAATACTTCCAACTTCGTGACTCTGCAAAACCCTGGGGAGAGTTCAGCTGCCACGGAAACAAGCTGTACTGGGAAGTAGAGCCCTTGTGCTATTCAATCTGGCCATGGCCTTAAGTTGTCATGATAAAGATTAACTACTCTCCTTGGAGCCCAGGAGGAACTAAGTTTTATTTGAAGTATGTCTCTGAGATCACAGGCCCAGCTTAGAGGCTGAAGGTCTGTGCTGAGCTATGTTGCAACTTCCACTCACCACCTAAATACTCGGCACCTGGGCAATTCCTGGGGCAGGTGAGCTCTGATACCCTGCTCTCCTCAGCTATTGCTGGAATGTGGAGTTCAGAGCATTCCTGTTTTCTGTTTGGAGGCTCAGGTGTACAGAGGAAAGACCAGTCAATGGTGTTCTCTCCAGATTTTACTGTGAACAACCACCACACCATTCCTGTGAAGAAATAGGATCAAAGGGAAATTCTGCTGTAAGCAAGAGCTTTTTGGGGCCCTGGGATGGACACTTCACAGTGACAGACTTGTTGCCGAGACCCTCAGATGTAGGACCTAACAATGGCAGGCTGTGCAGTTGTAACATCATTTCGACTCTTAAAAATAACCAACTCAAGCCTAAGTCTCTTGGGGATTGGACACAACGAAAAGAGGAATTCTTGAAGTTTGTATTTTATGTGTCTTATTTAAATAGTTACAGACACTTGCCTGCTTAAAAGTAAAAGATGCTGACATTTTCCTCTGTCTAACTTCAATGGCTTTGTGAATCGAAGGACTTTAATATGCATGAAGAGTAATACTGAACACAGCTAACGAGTCTCATGCTATTTTGGAACAAAACAAAACAAAAGCAAAGATGTAAAGAAGATCAAAGGGTCACACTAGTGAGTGGAAGGATTTGAAGCCCAGGACTGAGTCAAGTGAATTACTCCAAATATAGCGGGTACTCTCCTAGAGTTAGAACAAGCATCCAACACAAATTTAAACAAACCCAAGAAATAGCAAAAGCATCTAGGACAACGCACTTGGGTATTTGTTACTGTGCCATTAGAGGTGTGTAATGTACAGTACTAAGCACTGACGTGAATATTGGAATGAAGACACCCCCAGCCACAGCTGTAACTGTTAATTTACTTGAAAGACCCAAGTAAAGCTCTCTTAGGATTATTAAATTCTTAAAAGCCTCTTCATTCCACCCCCTTGCCAGTTTATTGCTATTTGAGTCTACATTCTTTACTTTTAGATGTTGCAGCTTTACGCAATTTCCCATCCTTATTCTATGTCTGTCTTTGCCTCCCGGGACAGACAGTCCTTTGTATATCGTGTTTTGTCATCTAGAAGGTTAAGGGCAAGTCAAAAGCCTTCCTCGATAAAAACATTAAGTATATCTATGTAAAGAAATTATATAGATAAAATAAGAGGCACGACTTCTGGAGCTCAGAGTAGGTGTGTGGGTGATGGGCCACTAAGTGTCAGCCCTGGGGATGGCTGCCTTCACTCTCTTCTCTCTTCTTCCTTTTCCTTCCACATCTACAAGTAGTATCCATTAAGTAGGTTGCAGAGAGGCTAAAACTTTGTAACTGAAGCGTGATGGTTTGACATATTTTGTCAGTATCTGGGCAATCATCTCTATTTTTAGAAATGCTACCTCAAGAATTACTTCATTTTCTCATCTTAATTCTTATGAAAATGTTTAGATTAGCTATCCAGATTATGTTTTAATTATGCCTTAGGATCTGGCATCAATTATAATCTTATCTATAATGGTCTATCTGTGAAATCAATGGGTAATGTTCTGCACCTACAAGGCACAGATTATAAAAGAGGAGGTGATAGATTTCGTCGTTCAGTTCTTTCTCAGATATGATTCTAACATAATAAAAATAAAGCCAAGTCTGGCATTCTGTAGCCAGACTATCCATCCCTTGAAGGCACCAGCACAGTCCATAGAAAACATCCAATGTTGTTTTCTCACAATACCCTGAAACTTAGCACTAATGTGGATGTCTACATGTCTAGAAATGAAATAAATTCAAGTGGAGTTTTTATTATAATGTATTCAAGACTGCACTATAGTTCCTAAAATAAATACTTAAATACAATACCTATGATGACTTGTGGGTAATTGCCATCTACTGCTTGAATATAATTCTGTTCCAGTTGCATTGTCAACGACTTAGTCCAAATTATAATGTTTCTTAGTCTTTACTCAGTAGCTTCCACTTGGCTCCTGTACAGCCCAATTACCAAATGTCAGCTGGAATGGTCCTTTAAAGGTGTGGTGTGTGTACGTTAAGACCTCCAATAGCTCCTTTCTTGTTTTTTGAGACCTGCAGGATCCTGCTTCCCCTTCTAATGCTGTTTCACTCTCCCTCATCTCCACAATTGCACTTCAGCTATTCTGGCCTTCTTTCAGATGATAAAATGTGCCGAGCTCTTTCCAAATTTAGGGCTTTCCACATGCATCTTGTACTGCCTGATGTCTACACATATCCTGCTCCAATGACTAGCATGTTCTCTCCCTACATGTTCATAGGCTTAAAAGGCATCCTTGCAGAAGGGCTCTCTGAGGAACCCGCCAGAAATATTCCCACCTATTAGAGAATGTGTTTACTTTCTTTTGTACTTTTTGAAGCAAATAACACAATTTGAATCATACATATTTCCTATTGATGTGGTAGTGGTAATACTTTTAAATACTTCCCAGTTTATATTTATTTATCCATTCCTCTGTTCATCCTTAATGCTTCATATTTCTAAACATCAAAAAAAAAAAAAAGAAAGAAAAGGAAAGAGAAATCATGTACTTGGTCATAGTGTCTTCTAGATATGACAGGGAAGCTATAACCATGGAATCTTAACAATATCCTTGCCTAAACAGGAACTGCTCAATTTGATTTGTGAACATGGCCTTAAAATTTTTCTAAGGTCCTACCTCTGGATGAAGAGCTACAGGAGTCAATAGCTAGTGAGGGGGGGAAATCAGCTTTTTCCAGTGATGGGCACTTCAGTCTCAAATGGTCAGCCCTAAACACATGTACACACTCACAATGTTAAATGAACTTTGTAGGTGTATGTGTATCTACATGTGTGTAAGAATAAAAATTTAAAATAATAATTAAAATTTTATTGTATGCAATAAAATTTTATTATATATGATAAAATGACAATTTAAATTTAAAATAAAAAAATTAAAAAGCAAAGGTTGTAAAATTGTTGAGGAGTGGGGAGCACGGGAGGAGCTGGGGAGAAGGGATGGAAATGCTGTATACAATGGTGCTCATGCCTGAAGTTCTCAAAAATAACTAAATGTTTGAAAAGTCAGTAGCTCAGAAAACCAATGATGGAGGTCACAGAGCCGACTAGAGTCCCTTAGCCTCTTACTAACACATGAAATACCAGTCTGAGCCACTGAAACAGTGTTAACGATTACACTGTTAAAGGAAGGAGCAGACGCCTCATTGCTTGTAAGTTTTGGACTTGTGTGGGAAGAAGAGGACTTCATAGAACTTCAAGGCCAGGAACAATACCACTGCCTTCCCCTTTGCGGGGATGACCCAGAGAGCACTGAGCAAATGATCCCCCATTTTGAACATGCGGAGACTGATCTTTGTTAAAAAGGTAAAATGGTGTATCAGACAGAGAAAATCAAGTTTTCACTTTCAGACTTTCTTTGCTTCTCATATGCTGTTCAGAGTTAGATAACTGGACAGGTAACCTCATGCGGGGATCCAGCAGAAATAAGTGTGGCTTTCCTGATCTTTGTCTACAGTTCCAAGATATGACAGAGTCATAGAGAAGCCTGAGGCTAGAGATGACAGACATCCTGCTCAAGGAGGAAGATCCCTGACACCCAGTAGAGCTACCATCGACTGTAGTTGTAGATGCAAACAGGGTGGATGATCAACCCTGGAGGTTAGGAAGGATCGCTCACTGTGCCGCTACACAGCCTTATGCACATATCTTTCTTTCCTGGCAGACACCCTGATACCATTTGGAAAAAAAAAGGGGGTAAAGGGGGTAGGACTAGCCCAGAAATGAAACAAACTAAGTTATTATAGAAAAATGTGATCATTATTTAAGAAGATGTTTTAGAGTGATGAACTGAACTAGATTGGATAGTACACTATCTTAAATGGAGCTATTGTCTTCTTTTAGGTAAGAACTCTGTAAAAGATCTAATTAGGGACAACATTTAGAGAGTTACCTTTCCTGCCCCCATTCGAGATGCAGTATGATAAATTGTCACTCTTTTTCATTTACTACACATGTCACCTATGAAGACAGGAACCATACTTGTGGAAACCCTAGCTCCAAATGTTATGCTGGTGTAAAACAAGTGTCTAATAAATCTATGACGAGTCAATGGATACATGCTGTAATAAGTGCTGTATGGGAAAAGCAATTCAGTCAACGTGCTATGTATGTCTGGTGAATTGAGAGTGTCTGAATTAATTTTTGAAGTGTATGAAGAATAGCCCTGAGCTCCAATCTGGGTTCCTTCTCTCTGCTTCTGGACCTCTATGTAGACCTTCGATTTTGTTATGTTGCTCTGTGAAGTTATAAAAGCAAACCTTCTGCTTCTTCAACAGGTTTTCCTTGATGTGCTAAGTAAACATTCCTAAGCATCTATATGGCCATCTGTTAATGTAGATTGATCACCACTAAGATAATGTCAACATTTGTATTGAACATGGGGAGCTGGATACAACTCTGGCTCTCTAACATGTCCTTCCGGGGACTATCAGTAGCAACATTCTGTCATCATGTACTTTTCCATCTTTACCCACATGTCCAGGTGGAATTTAATGTCCCAATGCTGGGCTCAAGAACCTGACCAAAGACCCACTTTTCATAACATTCAAGACCAGCTTCAGTTATTCAGAAATGTTTTCTTAAACAATGTTTCTCATTGTGGAGAAGCAGCTCCCACCGGTGGAGTCATCAACAAAGGCTTTGAAGGTGAGTTCCCTTCTCCCCAGTGTTACAGTGTTTCTCCCAAGGTTACCATGAAATCTACACAGCAGATACTTTAGGGTAGGTAGTAATAATAATATGCTGGCTCATCATTATGTTGTTTGTTGTGTACCTCTTTGGAAAATGCCTTGTATTGTGTATTAATATTAAAGAAAGAGATCATTGCTTGTCTAAGGTCGTAAAAAGTAGAGTCTGCATACTAGGCTGTTTCCCTTCAGTCTGTTCATGGCCTCCCTACCCTTCATCAGTTGTATTTCAACTGCAGAGTGGAGCTTAGATAATTATAGACTCTCTGTTTATGACATCATCATTGGCCTCTTCGGGGCTTCTGCTTTATTTTGTTTATCTCTTTAGTTGGGTTGTCTCCATATTCTTCTCTGGTTCTACTTCCTCCATTCCCCACCCCCCACCTCCTGCCAAGCAACCATTCTAATTACTTTAATGAATATCTTTCTATTTGTATGTTTTCCGGAAAATATGTAGTTTGGTATGCATGAATATGAGGGACTGGCACCACAAGTTGGTGGGCATGAATAGGAGATAACAGAAAAGGAAGAGGAAAACCCCAAGGTAGTGTTGTCAGGGAAACGCAGAGCATTAGTGAAGGAAGGAGTGGGTGAATTCTATAGAAATAGCCACTCTTCCAGAAGTTACAGTTGATCTGTATTTTATTATTTATTTAATTATTCTATTTTTTTGAGGCACTCTCTTATATAGCCCAAGCCGGCCTCACAATCACTATGTAACTGAGAATGGCTTTTGTTTTAATTAGGGTTTCTATTGCTGTGAAGAGACACCATGGCCATGATAGTGGCATGCATGCATATATGTTACTGAAAAAGTAGCTAAAAGTCTATATCAGATCCGAGGGCAGCAGGAAGAGAACTGTCACACTAGGCTTGAACATCTGAGACCTCAAAGCCCAACTCCTAGAGACACACCTCCTTCAGCAAAGCCATACTTACTCCAGCGAAGCCTCACCTCCTGAAAGTGCCATTCACTTTGGACCTATGAGGGCCATTTTTGCTAAAGCCACCACAACTTTGAACTATGAACCTTCTTGTCGCACCTCAAGGGTGCTAAAAGTACAAGTGTGCTGGGCTCTACTTGCAATATATTTTAAAAATTCATGTCTTTACTCATGGAATCTTTCCTATCTGGTGTATTAAATGTATTTTATTAAAAAAAAACTACAAAGGATGCTCCAGGAGGCCTGAGAGGTTATCTTTTTCTAAGACTCTACTAGAAATTTCCATAGACCTATTAACAGTTAACCTGTGAGGCTATGGGAGGAAGCAAATGACAGTGGCATCAAAGTATCTTCACACATGCTCTGGGTTATGCCACAATGAAGGGTTGTACAGCCAGGCAGAACAGAAGAGCTTGTTCTGGCTGCTGGCTAGAAACCATGCACCATTTTGGTTTGATTATCCCTGACAGATTTGGATACTATTTTGTATTGTCAGAGAAGATTGAAATTCTAAATATGAGCAATAAAGTCCAATGTAGTGTCCCATGTCTAAAATCCCAGTACTCAGTAGGCAAAGATCTTATCACAATTTCAAAGGCAGCTGCATCTACATAGGGGGTTCCAGGAAAGCCATGGATACATACTGAGACCTTGTTTCCAGAAAACAAAATGAAGCCAATAGATACCATTAATAAAATCAGAAGTAGACAGTGGACATAAGCACATGGAATAATGAGGTAGGAATCTTTAATAGTCAAACTATAATGATTTAAAAAACTAATCTGGGCTGATAGAAATCTAACTGTAGTAAAAGAGAAATCATTTTTCTGCTGTTTGAAGTTAAAGAATGGAAAGAAGTTGGGAATCACTAGAATATTTGACGGTCAAGATTATGATTGAAGAAAAGAGGCAGGAACAAGAGAAGAAACATTGAAGAGTGAAGTTTGCACATATGCAAAGCTATAAATGCTGAAGCAGTTTCTGTAAGGCAAACTGAATGTAATCATTATTTATAATTTGAGGGAAATAATTTATTGCTTTGCAGACTAATGAGCATATTTAACACAGCATCAAAGGTCTTTGTTATCATTGTGGGAGACATAAAAAAAAAAAAGAAAGTAACTGGAAGGGCTTTTTCCATTTTTCAAAAATGAAGCACTGTAGGATTACAGCAATAATATAGCAGTAACGCCATGTCTATGCTTTGGTCCTACTGACCTAATGGGGGAGAAGGATTTGGAAGGGGGAAGTGAGAGGGACAGCCACACTCACACACACACACACACACACACACACACACACACACACACACACACACAGAGAGAGAGAGAGAGAGAGAGAGAGAGAGAGAGAGAGACTTAGTAATGTATCTGGGCACCTAGTAAAAATATCCCAGTGACTTCATCCCAACATTTGTGTAAACATCACCTCACCAGCTCAAAGAGTTCTACAGGAAACAAATCTCAATGCCCTGTGCTGTTCTAAACATAGCCAGTCAGCCGGCATATGTCTCGCCTCTAAATACCCTGTCTTACTCGGAAGTCTTTATTTTAATATTTCCCTTCCAAAGAGGTTCCTGAGTGCCTGCCACCTTTGTTCAGAATATCTGCCTTAGCTTTGATCTGTAGGTTTTGGAGTGAATACTTTTTGAAAAGGAGTATCAAAACAACCTTCCCCATCACCACCATCTCTCCAGAGCTCTTTATGCAACAAGATGTATTAATTGCTAAAAGCTTGCCAGGGTCAAGTTACTAAATATTGCTGCCAGCACTCTGAACGGATGAAGTAGGTAGTTAATGGTTTTTCTTAGGCACACAGAAGTATAATCTGCAAAAAGAAATTTATTTGTTTAATATAAGTGATTTTTTTTTACTCCCTCAAACTCATCAAAACAAAATAATTAAAGTTATGCTTGGTGGAAGCACTCCAATACATTATTGAATGGATTAAACGAATGTCAATGAAGCAGCTAACAAGAGTGGAGAGGTGTAAACTGTAGGGCTAACCCATGTAATTTCTCTAAGCCTTTTAAGACTATCTTAATGAGGAGCAACTCCATTGGAGCTGCTGAATGACTCAATGCTAAATATATTATTTCTTGAAGATTTTATTGCTATTATTATAGAAAGCAAGGTTGGTTTTTTTTTTAATGCCTGTAGTATATACTGTCAATACCCACAGTTAGTAGAAATTGGGTTGTCCTTTGTTACTCAGAATCTAGGTGTTAGACAAACTTGGCATCTCATGAAGGGCCCACTGTTCTCACACAGCATGGAAATTCAATCCACCCCTCAGAGAGCCACAAAAGGACACAAACTCATTCTAGCTAGATGGCCTTAAGCATATTATTGAACTTCTTTGTGCTTATCTTCCTCATCTGTTAAATGCAGACTACCTAATCAATAAGGAAAAAAATGAGTTAAGACATGCCTATGGCTTAGAATGTTAGTGTATAATAAGGGCTCTATAAAGGTTAACTTGAACAATAATCAATATAACTACTAATATACTTCACGTCACCATCCTCCTCCTTTACCTCACCACCCAACTTATCCAGGTGTGCATTCTTTCCCCTGTGTGCGCTGTTGAAGAAGACCAGCCACATTGGATTTCTATTGTTCCTTCACTGAGCACACTACTGACTCTCAAGCCTTGCTCTGGTCTTTCTTCTCAATGTTCTTAGAGTAACCATGCAGCTGAGCCAATACAGGGCTAAAGGAGGATGCAGGCCTAGTGCATCCGAGGATGCAGTCCGATTACCCCTGAATTTGGGAGGAGGCTGATGCAGAAGGGCTATGAGTTCAAGTCTTGCCTGGGAAACTCAGGACAACCCTGTCTAAAAACCTTACAGAACAACAGGGACGTACTTTAGTGGTAGATGACTCAGGCAGCATGATTAAGGCCCTAGGTTCAATCTCCTTACTGTGGCAAAGAAGAAAAAGACAAACCAAAACAAAATGGAAGAACTATGGACACTGTTCTTATTTAATCTGCATGTCTGCTAGAATCTTACCTCGTTCATGGGTACTTTATGACTGCTATTTAAAATGGCAGCTTATTCGCATGCTGTTATTCTCTAGGTCCTTTCTTTGTCCACTGCTCTCCATAGTCTATTGGTTCACTGCCCATCTCTTTCCATCTGAATGTAAATTCTAAAAAGCAACAACTCTGTATTACAGATACAGATGGCTTACTTCTGATAGACTATATAATATCTTATGCATTACTTTAACAAGCAATGCCTGGCATGGGGCTCCTAACCTTCCTCACAAGGCAGTGACCTGCTTCATCTGTTTCTCATGTCTGCAGTATCACAGCATTTTATATAGTCTTTTACGTAATTGCACATCAGCACCTACAGTGACATGTCCATTTCTAGAGTGCTGTAGTCTAAAGGACAGGGAGCAGGTGCTATTTATTTTTCTCTTTGTAACATTTAGCCATCCACATAATATACTGCCAAGCAAATCATATATGTGTATATGCATATGTGTATGTATATATATATATATATATATATATATATATATATATATATATCCTAGTTCATATACATATAATAATATATACTATTATTACAAACAAAAGAAGTTAGGTAGACATTGCAATAACTTCTATTCTCTCTCACAGGTGAAGATGATGAAATGGTCGCTTTGAATTCAGATGACATGATGCCAGTTGCCTTGATGGAAACCAAGAACCAAGAAGGATTAAATTATATGGTGCTTGCCACAAAATGTAGCCAAGGTGAAGGAAGTTATAAGAGTCCTCTAGGCCCTAAGGAGCCTGGGTCATGTGATCTGAAGAAAGACAAGCAGCAATCACAGGCCAATAAAGATTTCTGCCAGGAACCACAGGTGGCTTACAGCTCTCCTGGCCAGTCTGAAGGCTTGAATTATGCCTGTCTTGCTCACAGTGGACATGGACATGTGTCTGAATAATAGCGTCTCGTAGGAAATACAGCACTGAGATCAACATCATGTTAAGTTACTCGCAGAATGAAGTTGTGGTGGCAGTTGACTCTGAATCAATACAGTGAAGTTCCCAAGTTCTGATCTTGGTTCCAAGAGTCATTTGGTTTCACCCAGTCTTTTCTTTACCTTACCTTCAGTGGATTATCAGAGGAACCTTTGTGTACCTGGACATCCCAGGACAAATCCTAAGTCTGGGAAGAAAACATCACTGTTCCTCTCTTCTGAAGTCCTTTACTTCAGAGTGCTGCCCACCCTGCTGTCTAGGGTACAGTAAAAACATCTTTGCCAAGTGGGTAGTGAGAGGAATAGGATCATGCAAGGCCTGTGCATGTGGGCAGGGTGGGAGTCTGCTGAGGACCACCTGAACTGCAGATTACCTTAAAGAGGATGCAGGAAACAATTAGAGACACATACAGGAGAGGCCAGCCCATGTGCCATGAGAAATCATTTGTCACGCTATTATTCCAATAAAATATCCCCTTTAATCATCACTATAAACCCTTTTGTATTTTGGAAGCTTGGATGAACAGCTTTAGGCATAGCAAAAATGGGACCGTGACAATGTCTGGATCTTAAACTTTGACATTTTTTGTGGTCTTTAGGTGGCATACAAATTATCTTGTGATTTAAAAAAAATGATTTTTAATCTATTTTTTATTTTGTGTGTATGAGCATTTGTTTGCCTGCTGGATGGGAGTGTTGGAGCTCCGAGAACTGGAGTTACAGGTGGCTGTGAGGTGCCACAGTGGGTGATGGGACCTGCATTCCCCCAGAAGAACAGACAGATCACCAAACCCCTGACCCTACTCAGCCCCTGTCTTGTGATTTTTATGCCACCATGAAAACTGGTGTAAGGATTGTTTGGGAGAAGGGACTGGGATGTAGCTCAGCAAAGAGCGTTTGACTAACATGAATGAACCCCGTGGTTGTCTCCAGCACCACACACACACACATGCGTTCACACTCACTCATCATTGCTTCTTGTCAGACCTATTTTATACCAAAAATCTAGAGTAAATTATCCTTAAAATCAGATGTAAGTGATTGTACACTTTTAATGTAAACCTTGCAATTTTTTATCACCTGCATAGAATAATAAACAACTACATGAGAACAATTGAAACAACCAATGCTCAGGAAAACACTTTGCTTGGGAACAAGTGTCCCTTTACAACTACACATCTACATCTTAGGCTTTGAGTGGTGCAGTCGCTAGACCTATGTTCCTAGCCTATGTGTTCTTTGGTTGCCATTTATAGGCTACCTGATGATTGTAACATTTTCTAAAAACGACTGGGGAAGATCTCAAATCTGCTTCCATCTTTGACAATCTTTAACTTGTCTGGAGCCTGAAAACTTACCTAGGAGACTGGCTGAACATGAACACAGAGAAATGAGTGTCCTAGTTTGGGGATGGACAGCCCCAGCGTTAAGGTACAGAATTTGTGTTCACTTTGCCACACACCCAATTCTCCCTTGACCAAGGCAAGGTATTTCCCCTCTGCCCATGGGAGCCTCTAGTGGAAAGCTATTTTTCCTTTTACCAGTTCAGGACATGAGATCTTTCCCTGAATTGAAGAATTCTATACTACTCTCAGAGTGGGAACTCAGTCACGTTTCCCTCTCTCAGAATGTCCTGCAGCAACATGTCAAACAATACCTCCCTCCATCCATGCACCCAGCCTGCTCCCTCAGAGCGCATGGAAGCAGAGACGGCAGAGAGAATCTATCTGCCTTGGCAGCTGGGACAGGCAGCCTGGGCTATTTGTGCTGGCAGCTCCTCACTGCTTCCTGCCCTATTACCTCCCCTTCTTCCTGGGACTCTGCCTGCTCTGTGGCCTCTAAACTCTTTCAGTAAATACTTTGAAGTCAAAGTTCTGTTACCTGTAACTTGGGATTCATTCATTCAGCTCCATAGATCTCTGTTTTGGAAAATGCGAAGATTTTATTTTTTTCAAATTAGACTTGTCTTCTAATACATTTTTTACTACAAATTGGACAGTAGAGAATCCACAGCTCTCTGTGGGGGAATAGGCAGTACAATTCTTCTGTTTCAGCTTAGTATAAGTTAGCAGTCTTCATTCATGATAGATAATACAGCAAGAGATATTTAATACAAAATAAAACAGTGACAGGGAATCATGTATGTAACTGTTATAGATAAAAATAATTGTTGATATGTAATTGATTTGTTGATTACCTAATTAGAGTTCTACAAGTGAAAATCAATTCTGGAAAAATTAGAAAAATATGCAGTGGGGAAAATTGGCACATGTTAAAATGTAGGATTCGCTAATTTTTTTAACAGAAAAAGAAAAGGTTTATGAAAAAATTCATTTCCAAGGTATGACTGGGAATGTTAGAGATGGGAAAAACAATCCTTGCAAACATACAAGCTGTGAGTGGTAACGTTTTATATGAAATAGCTACCTTGGTAAATCTAATTTTCACTTAAAATTGTTTAGGGAAAAGAAATAGTCTTTTAGAAGAATCTAAGTATGTTGGGAATGAAAAGTATAACTTATAGGACGGGAGCCAGGACTCCGTGGGAAAAGTAATCACTAAATAAGCAAGAGGATGTGAGTTCAGGTCCCCAGCACCTATGGAGAAAGCTTAAGGTGGTACTGTGCCCCTGTAAGCCCAGCACTGGAGGTGGAGGCAAGAGGATACTCAGAGCTCTCTAGACAGGCAGCCTACCTGAAGCAGTGAATTACAGGTCCAGTGGAGTCTCAAACAAATAAATGGAAAACTAAAAGCAAGCAAAAGAGACCAAGGACTAATTGGAGAAGACATCAGGATGGCCTCCTTATATGCCTGTGTGTGTGACCATATCTGCCTCTCTCTCTCTCTCTCTCTCTCTCTCTCTCTCTCTCTCTCTCTCTCTCTCACACACACACACACACACACACACCCACCACACACACACACACACACACACACACACACACACACATACTCACACAGTTTAGCCTTGTCAACTGAACAAAAGTTTACCTAAACAAAACTAACATACTGCTGTAGATCCAATTAAAAGGCTTTACTCAAGGGCTGGTGAGATTGCTTAGTGGTTAGGGTGCCAGCCACCACCAAGATTGATGACCTAAGTTCTGTCCCCAGGATCCACATGATGGAAGGAAACAGCCAACTCATGCTAGTTGTCCTGAGCCCTCTACAGACAAATGTAAGAGAAATGAAAGTTTTACCCAGGAGCTTCTTTAGGGAGCAGCCTGCGTTCCTGTCCCACTCGCTTTCCTGCTGGCCCATCTCCAGCTTTCTCTCCTGTGAAAATTACTCATTTGTTGGCCGTCCTTTGTTTTCCTAAGCACCCTCCTTAGGACCATCTCATATTCAATGTTCTGCACAAGCCTACTGCTGTCCTCACCTCTTTATCTCTCATTTCTTAGTAGCCATATTTACTTATGTTGTTTCTATATTTTACACCAATAAGTTTCAATTTTCCTGAATAGCACGGCATCTTAAAAAAAAAGATTTATTTATTATATGTGAATACCGTGTAGCTGTCTTCAGACACACCAGAAGAGGGCATCATATCTCATTACAGATGGTTGTGAGCCACCACGTGGTTGCTGGGATTTGAACTCAGGACCTTTGGAAGAAAAGTCAGTGCTCTTAACCGCTGAGCCATCTGTCCAGCCCGAGTGGCATCTTTTTTCCCTCTGCATTTTTGTAAGGAGAACTAGGCATCCATGTTGTTGGGAACATTTCAATACAATCCCTGGCCTGCAGATCACATAGGGACATCAGAAAATTAATATAAAGCCAAGAGGCCTCAGAAAAAGCCTTCCAGTTCTGGGTTATCTCTGGAGACTGAAATAGATGGGTTGACTTTGTTGGTGTGGGGTTGCTTTGAAATGAGACAATCTAGAAGGCCTGAAGTGACCATAAACATAGGCAGGAAAACTTATCTTTTTATTCTCAGTTTTCTCCTAGTGTCAAAGCCCTGAGAGTGGCCCTTATGTTTTAGGATAAGTGTTAAGGAGCTCCTGGCTTCTCTCTGACACCTTCTCCCTAAGTTGGTTTACTTTTTGAAATTGGTCAGGGATACCATGGTACCTGAAACCCAGTGACATGTGCCACTATTCCCAGGTTTCATTGTATTCAACCAGAAGAATTAAGCTAAACATACCTTCTCAACATGAGTGTAAATACATATTTTGGGGTATGTCTATCCAGGTTCTTATTTTTAGTATATATAAAAATGAAACATACATGTAATGTTAGTTAGGTGCCTTGTCATGTTTTCATATACACACACATGCATACTGTCCTCTATATTTGTTCTCTCATGTGAGCTTATTTTTATGTCTAGAATAATTGTGGTGCACTCTCTCGTTTCATTTACTTAGTATTATTACAGGGTTTCCTCTCATGTCATTGAAAATTCATCATAGATGTTTCTAATGGTTGCATAGAATTCCTTAGGAAGCATATACTGCAATTTCTTGCTTCTTTGAAGACACATACGTTCAGCTGTCAATCATTCATTCAGTGAATAATTTTTGATTGTCCAGCAGGTGTTTTCTGGGAGGGAGTAACTCAGAGATGTCTCTGTCTCTACAGGCATATTGACATTCTAACTAGAGGAGGGGATGAAGTAATCAACAACAACAAAAAAACACCGATAGCTGACAGCAAACACGGTGTGCAAGGCGTTACAGGCTCCAGATGTCACACACTCAGTGATGGGAGGACTGTTGAGAAAATTCTAAAACAAACAGTGGGAATATTTGGAGGGTCCCCCTCCCCCCCAAAAAGACTTTTACTTGCCAGATCCCTCCTGATCCCTCTGAATGTGTAAGTCCCCTATCCAAAGTAATGGCACAGTCTTTTAGGGTAAGATAGGAAAGAGGCCTGCCCCTTCCTTCCCAGCCACCCACTCACCTGACTGCAGGTGAAACACTGGAATTAAATCCCAGCAGAGCTTAATGCACAATGTACTGCATCTGAAGAAGGGAGTGCTAAGAGCTATCCAACATGTGCTGGTCGTTGCTAGGGAACTGTAGGCTTATATTTTTCAAAATCTACTTGAATTAAGGATTCTTAAACACTTCAACCTCCCTTATAGCCCACTGTCAGTATGGTCATTATGGTAGGAAGATGGCTAATAGAATGAGGGGGACGTAGACCTGTTTAGAAGTAGTTCTTTGGGGGTGATTTCAATCTTCATTGTCAGCAGTCTAGTGCATTGAGAAAACACCAAACAGGAACCAGCAGTGGTTCAATCCAGAAGAAACTGCAAGGCTCTGCTCAGATTGGCACGAGTCTGCTGAAGTGGCAAGAAGCAGCTAGAACACCACTAGAAGTTCTTTGGTGCACTTCTGTCTATGAAATTTCAACAAGGGAAGATCAGTGAAGAAAGTAAGGTGAACCAATGCAATAGTGTTGTCAGCAAAGACCAGCATCAGCAAAGCCCAACAAAGACCAGCAAGGAGAACCATGCCAGAGCATTGGATATACTTACACTCTTTTCAAATATCACATGTCCTATCTAGCAAAACATCACATGCCCTTTTAACAGACAGTCTCCAGAAAAATACCATGTGTCTGTTCTCAGTAAAACATCCTCTCATAAGACAGCTTCCGGGAAAACATCACACAACACAACTTAGTTTCCAACGAAGTCAAGAATTCCCACTTCAGGGAATTGTAGGGAGTAAGGGAAGTCTTGAGTGGATGTGTACTGTTGACACAGAATAGCCATATCAAAGACCCAAAAGTCTTCCCCAGGTGAGGCTTAGAGGGAACCCAAAGCTTTCCTCTTGTCTGTTTGTAGATGTTGACCTTGTATGCTGATAATGTCCACCATAGCTCTCCCCTCCACATGTTCAATTCATGAGACTCCTCTGCTACAGTGGCTTCTCCTACTGAGAGTCCTAAACTGCCTCCTTGCACTAACCCCGCCTCCTTGTTCAGCTCTCTATAAAAATCCCTGCATCCTTATTTATCTGTATGATGGATAAACTGTGCCACCTTGGTTAGCTGTAAGCAGTAACTCCACTTCCTAGTTATGTAAACAAAAACAAACCCCCCCAAACAAGCTGAGTTTTCTAGGTGTTGTGGCTTTCGGAGAGTCCAGATGATGTAATCTCAGCTTTCTAGTTTATGTATCTGCTGTTCTATCATTTCTTTATTATTGCCCCTAGTTGGGATTCTAGGACCCAAGTCATGCCAGGATTTGGCATGGGACATTATAATTATTTTTCTAAAGCTAACTGATGATGGTAAGATTGTACACAAAGAATCTCATTCACTGGGTGAGATTTTCCATGAGCTGATCATGACTTTCATGACCTGGATGAAGATCCAAGATGAACTACATGTGTGACTTTGGAAGTCTGGAGCCAATGACAGCAAACTTAATGTTACAAACTTGAGATGGAAGATCTTTAGAGTAAGCATTAAATGCCATGTTACAACTATATATGGGAGCAGAGACATCAGCATTTAAGTAATGCAAAGATAATCTCACACAGTGCACAAAACATTACGCCTAGACCAGGAAATGCTAATAAGAGGGACAACTATGCAAGCATCACCAACATGTTCAGTGTTCAGCTACATCTGCAGATCACAGCTGATGGCAAGAGACAGCATCCCAGAGTTGGTGCTGCTAATATCCATGGGCATGATGCAGGCTTGTAGTGATAGTGACCAGATGTCTCTACCTGACCATAAGGAGCCACGGGGACTCCTTTGAACATGATGCTAGAGAAGCAAAGAGATTTGCTAATAAAAGGCTATTAAATGGTTTAAAAAGCACATTGGCTCTAGGGCAGAATAGGGCAGGTGGTATTTAACATCTCCACTTAGTGAAAGTCTATTAAGCAGGGTTCTTCAGAGAAATATAATTATTAAAAATATTATTTATGTAATATGTACAGATGTAAAAGTTTGATTGAAAATGGCCCTCGTACACCTTCTCAAAAGAGAAGGGGGAAAAGGGTATGGGGGAGGATGTGTGTGAGGAGATACTGGGAGGAGAGGAAGGGCTGATATTGGGTTGTAAAGGGAATAAATAAATAAATTTAATAAAAGAAAATTCAAGAAAATGGGCCCCATTGATCCACAGGGAGTAGTACTGTTAGGAGGTATGGCTTTGTTGGAGTAGGTGTGACTTTCTTGGAGGAAGTGTGTCACTGGGGGAGGGCTTGAGGTTTTGAACCAGATCCAGTTTTCCTCTCTCTTACTGTTGCCTTTGGATCCAGCTATCTCTCCAACACCATGTTGGCCTGTGTACTGCCATTACAACAATGGGCTACCTCTAAACTGTAAGCCAATCCCAAGTGAATATTTCCCTTGAAAAAAGTTGCCATGGTCATAACATCTATTCACAGCCAGAGAAAGTATTTCTTGGAGGGAATTAACCCTGAGAGAGTATTTCCTGGAGGGCTTAACCCTGAGAGAGTATTTCCTGGAGGGATTAACCCTGAGAGAGTATTTTCTGGAGGGATTAACTCTAGATGGAGGTCTCATACCTTAGTGAGCAGCACCTTCTGGTGGTGGACTAGACAAAAATTGTCTGCAGGGAAAAGCAGGAATGCTTTTGCCTGCCCACCTTTGCTCCTTGCTAGCAAGTGCATCTAACACATAGTTGCTACTGCTACCACTCTTCACTTACACCAGAGTCCAGCTTCTTTGGGTTTCCAATGGAGCCTGACAACTAGCCAGTTTCCATGAGTCTCCCAGGCCTGCAGTTCAGCTGCTGAGGCACCTGTCCTTGTGGAATGAGCATCTGTGGGTCTCAGCCCTTTAGCATGCACACAGCCACTGATAGACTACTCAGAATGTACTACATAAGCTTGCCTTCCCCTTTTCCGTTCCACTTCTACCTTGATTTCTCTCTCTCTCTCTCTCTCTCTCTAAGAGAGGATTTATTTCTAAAATATTTTATTTTACAACTTCATATTTTATTTATTTATTTATTAGAGAAAGAGAGGGGAGTCCATATATGAGATATTTATCTTGCTGAATCTTATTTCATTGAAAATGATTTCTATCTACCTCCATTCGTGTTCCTGCAAATGATATAATTTCCTTCTCCTTATAGCTGAACAACACTCTACAGAGGATATGTACCATGTTTTCTTTATCTGCTGGTGTGCACCTTGGTTGGTTCCATATCCTGTTGAGTTGTGTGGTAATGAATGTGGATGTGCAAGTGTCTCCTGGTGTCATGGCTCAGCTATTTTCAGGTATACCAGAGAGTTATGACTCTAATGTTTGGTTGTTTTCCTTGTAATTTTCTGTGGGTCTTATATACTGATATCCATACTGGTTACATATGTTTATAAGTTTACTTACATTCCCATTAGCAGTGTATGAGTATTTCTCTTTCCCCACATTCCAGCCAACATCTGTTGTTTGTGAAGACAGTCATTCTTATTGTTGGTGAGGTGGAATAGCCATAAAGCTGGGCTTTGCTAGTTGTTGTTGTTGTTGTTGTTGTTGCTGTTGTTGTTAAGACTGAGTTTTGGGCTAGAGAGAAGGCTGGTCTTATCTCAGTGGCTAAGAACCTAGTCCTCCTACCATATTGACAGCTTGGTCCTCATGTGTGGTATCTAACAACATGAGCAAAGGCTGTCTCTGACTCTGTTGCCTGCCTTTGGATCCCTTTTTCCTAGCTGGAAAGCTTTGTCTAGCCTCAATAGAAGAAGATACACCCAGTCCTATTGCAACTTCATATGCCAGGGCAGTTTAGTCTTAGGTGTAGGGGTAGGGATTGGGTTTCAAGTTGGTGTTGGGTTTGGGTTTTGGGTTGGGCTAGGTACGGGCAGGGGTGTGGGTTGAGGTTGGAGTTAGGGTAGGGGTTGGGATAGAGGTAGGGACAATGTTATGGATAGGGGTATTAGCAAGATTAAGAGTAAGGGTGGATGTAAATGTAATGGTAAAGCTAAGTTTAAGGGTTAGGGTTAGGTTTAGGGGTAAGCCTCTATGGTGGCCTTTCTTTCTCTGAGGAGAAAGAGAAGGGGCATAAGGGGAGGGGAAAGGAGAGGCAAGGATTGTGAGGAGAATATGGATGGGAAGCTCTGCCCAGGATGTAAAGTAAATTAAGTGATTTCTTAATTAATTAATGAAAAAAGCACTTGTGTCTGCAGAGGACTTGGGTTCAGTTCCTAGCATGCATAGTTGCTCACTATCTGTAAGTCTGATTCCTGGGGAACTGATGCTCCATCGTGACCTTCCTGGGTGCCAGGCATGCACAAAATACATGCATACACACACACACACACACACACACACACACATACATACAGGCAGGAAGAATACACACAAAATAACTTTTAATAGAGGCAAGGTCTTTGTATCAGAGGCTGGCTTTGAATTCCTGACCCTCCTTCTCTACCTCCCAAGTTCTGGATTATAGGTGTGCACTACCATGACTACCTGATGTTATTTTAATGTACATTTCCCTGTTGGATAATGATTAACTTTTTTTTTTCAAATATTTATTGGACATTTCTTCTGAGGACCCGATGTCCAATTCATTTGCTTACTTGTTGACCAGATGATTTTGTTTTTATTGTTCAGTGTTTGGCATTCTTTATAAATTCCAGATAATCATCCCCTGTCAGATATGTGGTTGGTGAAGATTTTCTTCCATTCCGCAGCCCCTCTTCTCCCTCCCGTGATGGTTTCTTGAGCTGTGCAGGAGCCTTCTAATTTCCTGCACTCTTGTCTGTCAGTTCTTTGCAGTATTTCCGGAACCATTAGACTCCTTTTTAGAAGTGGTTTCCCTATGTCTCCTCTGGCAGTTTCGAGTCTTCTATTAGGGGCTTTGATGCATTTGGAAATGATTTTGGTACAGGGTGAGAGATAATAAAGTTTCTTGTGTGTGTTATTTTGGCTTTTTAAACACCGGAAATATTGCAGCCTGTGTTGTATAAATGGGAATGACCCCAGAGAGAAGGAGAACAAAGATTCATGAAAAGAAGGTACTGCTAAAGTGATGTCTTTGAGTAAAAGACACAGGGTCTGCCTGCATATGGGACAAAATGATATTTGACACTATTTGGCTCCTCCCAAGTATGACAGGCTCTCCTGGCTCCTTGCAATAAGAGGGTTTTCTTTACTGAAGCAAAATTTTAGATTTCCCTCCCCCACCCCCGCTTTTTAAACTTGTTCCCCAAATCTCAGGTCAACCTAGATTTTAAAATTTGTTTGTTCATAATTAAATGGAATATTTTAATGCAACAACTTGATTTTTTTGCAATAGCTGACAGTACTTTTTCAAGATGGTAACATCAAGTTTAGGGAAAAAAATGTTAGGAGTCAACAGTGAGCAAGAAGACTGACTGTAGCGGTGTGCTAGCCTCCTCAATCCTGAATTAGAGATGATGTCATTAGTTAAGAGCCAAATAGACAGCACAGATGAATGATGGCAGGAGTTTCCACAAGGGTGTGGTAGCTCACTGCGGTCTGGGATGGAGACAGGCTTTGTGGAAGAGGAAAACCTTAAATGTTTGAAACAAGCTTCGGATAAGTGAGACATGAGGGTTGGTTTTTTTTTTTTTTTTTATGGGGTGGAAGCTTACAAACCCTTCTGTGAGATTTAAGGGAATACTGTTCTCATCCAGGGCAGTACACAGTTGTAACAATGTAACAATTATATTTTGATAGTCTAGTGATTTCTGGGCTATATGTTATTGTCTGAGGTGATATGTAATGGTGAACTTATACCCTATCAAATACAAGGAGATGATAGCTTTTTAAAGCTCTGCAGCATATTCCAACAGACACAAAGGAACAGAGAGTGCCGAGAATAGAGCAGGAAACCAGAAGATAACATGCAAGGCATTTATATATTTTCTTGAGTTTATTTCTGATCCTCTTGTCTCCACCTCCCAAGTGCTGAAATTGCATGGATGTGTGCCACCATGGTTTATATGGCTCTGGGCATGGAACACAGAGCTCTGGATATGCTAGGCAAGCCCTCTACCAACCGAGCAACACCCTCAGCCCATAGTCACCTTTACAGTTTATTCTAGTTAGAATGTATGTAATTGAGTTCAAGTTAGAAATCCTTCTGATTAAGGGGGTGACACAATTAAATACTCATACAAACCACACAAAAGTGTATTTGGAAGTCTCATAATTTGAGAATGTAAATACTGTGAAGTTGACAATTAAAAACTCTGTCATCCTAGTGTTGCTGTCCCACAGAGCCGCAGAGTTAGTGGCACCTGTGTGTTTTGCCTCATTCTCTTAAGACAGAACATCTATATTAACTGGTGGTACAGGTGTATATCACAACTGTAAAATGTTGCTCATTTTTCCTTTTTTGCTTTTACTACATTTTATATCACAAGAAAACCAGGAGAGATAGCAATGTTCCTTGTTGAGTTTTTAAATGCTTCAGTCCTGTTTATAATGATATGATTCTTTAAATGCCTAATGACCAACTCCACATTTTCAATGAAAAAAAGAGTTATCACTTTTGGTTATTGGCTAAATAGTTTCAGGTTGTCAAGTATAGAATCATGAATGATTTTTCTGGCTAATTCAAATTGAACATAATTTATTTCAGTTATTGGATGGTGAGTTTATGTTCTCCTGACAACTGGGAGAAGATAACTTATATTTCTTCCTCCTCAGGGTGTGAACCCATTTTCCTCATCTTTTCTACTTCACTTTTGCTTTGTTTCATTTTGCTTTTCAAGACAGGGTTTCTCTGTGTAGCCTTGGCAGTCCCGGAACTCACTCTGTAGAGCAGGCCAGCCTTGAACTCAGAGATCTGCCTGCCTCTGCCCCCAAGTGCTGGGATTAAAGACTCCATTGCTGCTTGGCTGAAGAATGTGTTTTTAAAAGACATTCTTGAACAAGGAAAAAGAATTGATAGGATTCTAATATGTTTCTTATCCAAACTTGCCTGTCAATGTCATTCTGAGTGTAGGGAAAATACTGTCTGAAAAAAAAAATATGATGTTGACAAGAAAACCAGGCAGAATTGCCCTAACGACAGTGCACATCTTAGGCAGTATTTTCAAAGGCACCAAGGTATTCTGTAAAATAGCAGGCACAGTGGGGGAAATAATTTATATGATACCTGAGTAAAAAAAATATGCCATTGCTTTCTGGGAAGGATTATCAACTGAGAAAAATGCAGAAAGAAAAAGAAACGAGACTATACTTAGCACAACAAGGAGCAATAACAAAAAGTCATTTGGTTTTGTTTTCCAGCCCACTCTTCAGTAATATCGTTTTTGGCACTGGGTCGATGAATTGGTTTTAAAGACAAGGTCAAGGCTGTCGTGTGAGAACTGAGTTTGTGACACGTTTGTCAACAATTCTTATCATAAGTGTTATTTCTACCAAGTGTTAGCTTCAAAGCTTAAGAGCCTTGGCCTTTTTCTCTCTTGAATGGAAACTACTTTTGCTTGAAGTATTCTAACGAAGCTTTCAAATGGTAAAGTCAACGAAAACATTTCCTATTAGAAAATGCAGAGTGTGTGAAATATAAATGCCAACATAAATGTTGATAAAATTTGCTAATTAGTAACTAGAATATTAGTGATCCAATTATTAACACGGAATCAAATAATAGTTTTGGTTTTAAAATTCAGTGTACCTTTACTGTCAATTTCTTTTGTGTAAGGATAATTGTATATATTCATTTATATATTTTTGAAAGAAAGCAGAAATAATCAAGAAAAGAATGGGCTGGGAAAAATGGTTCATTAGTTAAGAGCACTTATTGCTCTTACAGAGGACCCAGGTTTGATCCCCAACAACACATACATGGTGGCTCACAGCACCCCTGGCTCTAGTTCTAGGGGATCCAATACCCTCTTTTGACCTCTGTGGGTACCAAGCATGCATGTGGTGGCCATGCATACATGCCTTGCAAAACAGTCACATGTAAAGTAAGAGAAATCCGCTTACACAGTTTGAAGCGTCAAAGCTAGAGTTTCCTAAGAAATGATGAAAACAAAACAAAATAGAAAACATGTTTAGGGAAAAGAATGAAATTCTACCAAAGTGAAAACATTTGTCTGGATACCTTAGCTAAAGGAGGCTCTTTTTTAAACCAGCACACAAAAAAACCTTGCAGAAATATTATGGTCCAAAGAAAAATTAATATTCTAGTGAAAATGCTAGTTTTTGTTTGAATTTCAAATGCACAGTAATATGCTTTTTGAAAGTAATGGATATTTGAGTCAATTGTATATATTTAGGCATGAGTGTGTAACTCTAAAGATTAAATACAAATTCTTTGGCAAAAACATTTGATTATTTTCCTGATGGGATGTGTGTCTATGGGAAAGTGAACGTGGCTCATGAGAGTTACTTTCTGAGGTTAGTGCCAGTCTGCCTGGATGCAGAGCAGGGCTTGGAGATCACAGCCAGAAACAACTGAGAGTCCTTCTGGGAGGCTGACTTGCCTTTTTAGGCAATGAGGGTCTCTCTGTGTTTAGGGTAACATGATTGACAGCTCCACTCCAGCTCCAATTAGCACTCTACAATTTATTGGCTTCTGCTTTCAGATTATGTGCTAACTTCACAAATATTTCAACCATGGAAACAGCAGCTATCAAGTGTCTGTTTTCCGATGCAGCCCGTTGGGGCTACAGTGAGACACATGGAAATAATGGTACAGGTGGTTTGTCAAGAGAGAATTATCATGTGTGTATGTACCTGTCTGACAGCAAAAGGACTCTGGTTTCTTCTTAGGGTTGTGGGCTGTGTGTGTGTGTGTGTGTGTGTGTGTGTGTGTGTGTGTGTGTGTGTGTGTATAGTGTGATGTGTGGACAAATAGGTTTTTCTGTGAAGATTCAGGGATACACTTTTTGTATTACCAGACTTCATTTATAGATTATGGGGAAGAGCCAATTTCAGAAAATACTAAAATCGTTTGCTCAATCTTTTTGCTCTTGTGAATATCGTGTCTTCTATTACTCACAAATGGCAGCTGTACTAATGACGCTGTAATTGTAATTCCAGACTTTAGGAATATATGTTAATATATAAGTTTCTAGCAAGGAGAAATAGAACATGGGTGCAAAGAGTTTGATAATCAACTATAAACCACTTGGGTATGTAACCGTCAACAAGTGAATTAAAGCGACGTTCTAAGTTTACCTTATTTTTCAGTTTTGTTTAGAGTCTTTCAAATGTCTTTCCATTTTTCTCTCATGCTGTGACCTCATTGTATGAATTATGTTGAAAGCGCATTCTTTGGAAATGATATTAATGTGTAAAGCCATTGTCCTCTTCTCTGTCCCTCTAATTCAGTGATAATTCCTAATAAAGAGTTTGTTTGTTTTCTACAATGGAATATGCTTGAATGCCTTTACATAAGTGCTGCTTCTGAATCTAAGCACAATGGAAGTTAAAATAACATAGAAATAAATAGTTTCTTCCTCAGAAGCAAAATGGCACAGAAAATGCAGCATCCATTCAGAGCAATGGGCCAGAGCAGCCTTTAACCAGGGAGTGTGAGTCTGGTCACCCACCAGCTCCCAACTAAGCTGGGAATCAATCATGTCAGAATATGCCACACGTTGAAATAGAACTTCAAAGGGGGAAATGAGACAGGCTAGCAGCTCCCTTTCAGCTGAGGAATAGAGCAGATTGAGTTCCTCTGGCTGGCCGAATGCATTCTCAGCCAGAGGGAGATGGCAGGAGGATTACTTGGTGGTGGGCAGCAGTCTCTCCCCCTTTCATCACCTCTTCTTCAGCTCAGGCCAAGTGTAGAGGGAAGGCTGTGGGTGAGATGGACAGAATGCCAAAGACGTGATTGCTGGTGAACCTAACTTTTCTTAGACCCTCAAATAAGATGTAATAATAAGACAGAAATTCCATCCTTGACTTCTGTGGTGCCATCGTTTGTCTTCTTATATTTCTGTCTGCAACTATTAGAATTTTGGGGGACTCTATTAATATTAATGAGACAAGCATGCACATTCTTGTTTTGCACTGAGACATGGTGGCTTTAACAGCTTGCCAGTTAGGGTTCCTAATTCCAAAGTTCTTGTCAGTGCTCTAGTTACACAGTAGTTCTAGATCAACTTGCACTTCTACTTTAGGAAGATATAAAACAGAACGAAGCATCATCTCTGCCAGGTTGTTGGAGGCCGGGGCTGCCCCAGCAGTCAGGATAGGCTAGTCAAGATTGTCCCAAAGGCCAGTTTCAGTGAATGAGTGTCCTCAAGAGCAACCTGATATTCAGGTCAGAAGCAGCTTAGGTGGTTTCAGCAATCCAAACCTTGTGGCTGTGGAAGTACTCCTAGGGGTTGTTATCACAGCCCTTAGGAATGTTAGTGTAGATGGAGCACAGGTAAAGAGCCTTTTCCAGTGATGGGGGTATACATAGAGAGGATGTGCCTGGCCAGGAATGGACTGCTATGCCTTCTTCTTCCATGGTTTATTGAATGGCAGATTCTGTGAAGCACACAGGGACCTCATGCATCATATTTATGCTTGCATTACCAGTGACCTGTGCCAGTGGAACATGGATTAAAAAATCCACAGAGAAGTCCAAAGTTAATTTTAGTTATTGCTTCAGTGTCCAGCCCTGAGTCTCTTGCAAGCCTTGTTTATGTTGGGTGTGAAGAACTTGAGAGCAGTGAAGGTTGTTAAATACTGAAATGAATTAATCAGCAGCTGCTCTTTCCTGGAGAAGAATAGAGACCTGCACCAGTCAGAATAGTTAGTCTAAAGGTAGTGTCCTTTGATAGAGTTTAGATCATGCTCCAGGGATAGATAGCTCCTTAAAGCCTTAGGAGTCTTCCTGTGATTCAGTCTGTTCCTTTCCTTCTCTGCCCCTTTCCCTTCCTTCACTATCCACTGCAGAAGGGAAAATCAGCTCACAGCTGAACCGCAGAAAGAAAGAAGAGAAGCAGCAAGTGCAAGAACCAGAGTTTAGTTTCCATACTTGCACACCTGGGTATTCATCTTGACTTAGTGCCACTTAGACACTTTAGGATGGAGAAAAGGACTTCCCTTCCATGTGCCTCAGTTTCTTCCCAATGAGAAGGATGTCATAATAAGAAGTACTATCAAAGATGTTGGACTCTTACATGATCTAATCCATCTATGAAGCCTCAGTTCTTGGTGCACAAAAACCAGCTAACATTACTTATTTTGTTATCACAGCAGGATGGATACAGTATTTTTCTACCGGCATAAAAACAATGGCATCATTTTCATGTTCAAATTTACTTCACAGTTTTTTTTTAAGACAGAGAAAGTTGGAAGGGCAGCTGACAGACAGGCTTGCACTCTGAGTATTGTCTTTCACTGCTCCTCAGAGTATTATCCAAGCTATGCCATATGCGCCTCTCACATTACAATGATGGCCAAATAAATGATAAGATATTCATGCCTTATCAATGTACAAAGGGCAATTTGAACATAATATAGATAATCTTTCTAGGCACTTTTATGCAAAAATACAAATAGTTCTGGCATCAACAATAACAAAAGTGCTATCAATTTAAAAAATCTTCCCTCTTTTGATTTGGTTTCATGGCTCATCTTTTTAAAATATAAAATAACCAATGTCTTAAAAAAAAAACAACCCACACCCTATTGTCTAGAGACTAGGATTTAAGAACTTCAGGGACTCTTTCCTGCAAAGTGATAAACCTGTAGCAGACTAAATACCATGTGGCATCTCTGGTTCTGGTTTCCTGAAGGCTGACAGATGAACTCTTAGCTTCTTTCAGCCATAGTTTCCTCATCTGTCAAACAGAGGTGTGTGTGGTGATGGTGAAACCATATCTAACTTGTCATCCCTAGGCGAGGTGAGAGATGGAACAGTGTGAACAAGAATCCAGCAGTCATTTGTGAAGACAACATAGATCTCTCTCTCTCTCTCTCTCTCTCTCTCTCACACACACACACACACACACACAAACACACACAAGCACATGCACATGCCACAAGATTTCTGACATCATATCATAATCCTATGAGTTATTTTATTCTATTAAAACTGAGACATTTATTTTCACTTTACAAAGCACAGTACAGTCATAACACATAGGCATCTGTAATGTTCACTTCTTCCTTATCTCCAGCTTTGCCCCACTTAAACGCTTTCCCTATGCTAACACAAAAGTTAGCAATTACAACTGAAGAGATTGAGAGAAATGTTGTTCTTGTTTCCTACTCCCATGGACTCCTCCCCTTGTGATTCCTAGCTCCTCCTATGGAGACAGTTGGGGAGGGAGGGGCTTGTCTCTCCTTTGCATTTTCAGTGGAGGACAAGAGACAGGGCGGGTTTGTGAGAGCGAAGGTGAAACGAAATTTCTTTTTTCATGGCAAATTGATCCTTATAAAGTGAAGCTATATATGTGGTTTTATATAATCTGTCCAGTGGGATCACAACTGTCCTGCCAGCCACCACGTAGTCCCACCTTGGTCAATGTATTTCTGGAGTTTTAAGCAGCTGTCTTCCAACAGCTGCATTTGAGTAAGACTTGGGCAGGTGGCTCTATATCTGCCCCTTGCCACTCATATGCAGTCAGAGGCTTCTGAGCTCACAGTTCATAGGAAAGAGCTTGTCTTCTGTTTGGAGTGGGTTCTGTGGTGAGGGGGACGGGCATCTGTTTGAAGTGGGTGCTGTGGTGAGGGGGACAAACAAGGTGGGAGCTGGAGTCTGGGCCATGAGGAAGAAGTTTTTGTTGCAAATGCACCTCAGCATAAACAATATTCACAGTGACTCCCTTTCTCTCTCCTTCTTAGAGTGCTTACAGCGCACCAGCCAGCTAAGCACACTCACCACAGACATTTCCAGTGTTTTAGCCAAGAGTCATTAATTTGAGACAATAGTTTTGTAAATGTGGTTTTGGGTTTTCCCAACAGGTGGGGAAATCTGAAGTCTGTGCTCTCTTCTCCACTGGAAGGCTGAGTCCCCACTGCTGGTCAGAAGATAGAAGCAAGAGGAGAAACTGGGGCTCAGCAGATCATCTTAGAAGATGTGTACCACCGCGGAAACAGCAAGGAGCAACGAAGACAGAAGCCCTTACAAAACCCCTGGGCTCTGACTTTCGCCAACGGAACTTACAGGAAAGGGAGTGGTCTGTCTAAAACCCATACAGATGCTTGCCTTGGTCCAGAGCTTGCAAACCTAAAATTAAATAAAGAGAAGATGGGGTGGTGGGAGGGGACAGGATATTTAAGGAGAGGGGAAAAAAAGACAAATGCACCATTTTCTCGTGCAAGTTACACACTTCGTCTACAGGCTGTGAAAGGTAAAAGCATAGCGTAAGATAAGTGGGAAAGGGCAAAAGACTAGCCAATAACTGGGTTTATTTTAAACATTTGTCATTTGCTCTAAAAATCAAAAAGAGGGCAACCATTCCCCCCCCACAGTTCTAGATCTCTCCATTGTTTTAGAATGAATACAGAATACACATGTTTGAAGTTTAACTCTAGACCAGCCATCTAGCATCTTAGCATTACCATCAAAACCAGTCTAAATTTTACAGGTGTAAAAGACCTACATAATTTGGCAGTTAAGGTGCTGTGAGTCACAGGTACTCTGGATCAGCGTTGTGCAGCAGCAATGAAATACATTGGCGCTGCAGGCATCACAGGAAGAAAAAAAAACAACAGAGCATTTTAATAGTGCATTTTATTTAACCCAATATAACCAATAGGCAACCGCTGGACATAATAGAACATGCAAACTCAGTATAAAATGTTAAGGAGGTGAGGTTTTACATTATTTCCTTTTTCAGTTTTGGAAATCCAGTGTGTATTATGTCTGACCACATCACGATTCATCCTAGCCACACACCGCAAAGGCTCAGTAGTCACGTGTGGTTAGTGGCTAACAATTCTGACCAGCTCAGACTACCATCTTTCTCTTTTCCACTGAACTTTATTCAAAGAACAAAAAGAGTCCTCTGTACCACCGAGCCAGACCGAGGGCAGGGTGCTACTTTCTAGAGACATCTACCCGTAGAAACAAATGATGGCATGCAATCTCTCAGCCACATGGTCCTGAGGGGTAGGGGGGGGCGGTCTCCCAAGGGAAGTCGGGGTGGAGGGGTCGGGGTGGGCGCGCCCGGAGCTTAGCCCAGAGTCGGGTACAGTGCCGGAGGGGCAGCGGGGAAACTGCACTCCCTCCTCCGCTTACCTGAGTCCACGCTGAGACCCAGGCTCTGGGCCACATCCCCCGTGGGGCTCACGAAGGGTCCCCCGGGCGCAGCCCATGCGCCGCTCGCCGGCTCGCCCTTGGCCGCAAGCTCGCAGGGAGGGCTGCCGGGAGCTGGCGCCGAGGCAGGGGCCAGGCGGCCGGGGCGGCCAGTGGCTGCGGGCATGAGCAGCGGCCCGTAGCGCGGGTCGAAGTGGGGCGCGTAGACCTCGTGCACTGCTGGCCGCGGGTAGGCAGAGGCTTGTGCTCCCAAGGCGCCGCCCAGCGCGTAGGGATGGTGCGGGTGCGCGTGGTGCGGGTGCGCGTGGTGCCAGTCGGCCGCGCCCTGGTGCAGGTGGCCGTGCAGCGCGGCGGGAGAGTAGGGGTCGGTGGCAAAGGGCAGCTCCGAGTGTGCGGCGGCCAGAGGACTGCCTAGTGGCGCGGGCACGGGCGCCTGGTACGCGCTGTTCCAGAAGGAGGCGGGGAAGCTGCGCTGGCTCATCGGGAAGGTGCCTTCTGCTGCCCGGGGCGGGAGGAAAGCAAGAGAAGAGCGTCAAGGCAGTCGTGCCAGCCCTACCCAACAGGGGGATTAGGGGTCAAGGGTGGGTGGGATGGCCTCGGAGGGATAGGACCCGCAGCCTTCGCCTTCACCTCTGGGCGCTCTTCTAAGGAGCTATCTGCGGGTGACAATGAGGCCAGGTTACTGAGAAGTGAGACCAGGACGATATCTGAATCACCCAGCTGATGGTGGAGGAAGGAGAAAATTTAAAGAGTAGAGGGCTTGCCCTCTCCACACTGGACCAGGGCAGACTCCCCTTTCTGGGCTGCAGCCCTTCATTCAGCTGAAGACCTTTGTCTGTTTGCCTATGGCCTAGCTATCTCACATTTATCTTCTCTCCCATTTCAATCCTTGCTCCAAGCTTCTCTTCAAGGTAGGTGTCCGCTAAACTGTGAGACCAATGATAAACTTCCAACTCCTGTTATTAGTGGGGGTTCCACCCCTCTCCCCCCCAGAGGCTTTTGTTCAAATATTACCTTTTTCAGATGCTGGCAGGGTTGGGGGGGGGGAGAAGGGGTAGGTGGGTGGGGAAGCACCCTCTCAGAAGCAAAGGGAAGAGGGTATGGTATGAAGTACTCAAGGAGTGGGGACCAGGACGGGGGCAGCATTTGGAATGTAAATAAATAAAATAATTTAATAAAAAACTCCCTGCGAAAATTCAAGATGAGTGAAGGAGTATAATAATAGAGCAGCCGTGGTAGTGTTTGCACAGACAGCTTTAAAAAAAAACAAGTTTTAAATAACAAATGTTCTGGTCAAAGCTAGGATGACAGGAATAATAATAATAATAATAATAACAACAACAACAACAACAACAACCATCAGTATCAGGGTCAACTCCTTAAATTTGGTAGCATGATAAGAAAAGGGCTCTTAGGTCAAATTTGTTGCCTTGGGTAGAGAAGTAGAGAAGGATTTTGTCTTTCAGTTCAAAGCCCTTTCATGGAACACCTCTTCTGGGGAAAACATAGACACCATGTTAATGTTAAAGTCGAAAACAAATTGGAAATTTGTATGCTGAATGTCCTGCTAGAGAAATGTTAGGTAATGAGAGAATAATGGGAGCGTTTGAAATCTCATCTAAGAACTTGTGCAAAATGCTAGATATTATTATTGAAATAATGAGGAGGAATAGCGTAAGTAAGGACTGCCATCCCCACACAAATGACAAATGAAAATTAGTTTTCATTTGTACTACGAAGGACAACGTTGTTGTCACTTCTCAGCTCAGTGTTTATGTATCATTTCCTCAGTGTTGGTAGGAGCGGGAGATTGCTCCCTGTTCCATAGTTAAAGCCGATGTCTGTGGGGAACGGAGCCAAGTAGCAAAAGACTGATCTGTTCTGTGGATTTGTTTCTTTGTCACTGGCTTACATTATTAAGAATTTCTGCTTAAGATTTTTTAAATATTTGAAGCCTGGCAAAAGCCTGGCTAGTTTTAGGAGGTATTCTCGAGCAGATTTTACTTCTAGGGAGGTTTGATGGGCATATTTTCAGAAACTGCAAAGGAGCCTTGTAGATTGTTGGTGAAGGTTCTGCTCCATCTGGTATGAGAAACCTCAGGTTTCCACAGCAAAACATCCACGGACATTCCACTTTTTGACTCTTATAGCTTTCTCTGGGGAGGGCTAGAAGGCCAGGTGTTATTCTAATTTTAGAGACCTGTAAATATGGACCTCAAAGAGGTTAAGAGACTTGCCCAAGGTCATATTGCTAGGAATTGGTAGAGACAACATACCAATTGTATGGCGTCCAATTCCAAGGCCAAGTGTCCTGGCTTCACTGCTCCAGGCCACCACCGCCACTGGCTTTCCTCTGCATCTATAAGAAGAGTTTGCACCCTTTCCCCTTTGAAACCTCTTCCTGGTTCTTACCTCCCTCCAGTGCTGCCTTCCACTTCCTCTCCTAAATTTACTGTGCCTTTGGCTGCTTTGGGGCCCTGGAGGCCAACTGCAGGAAGGCAGATAACCCTTCACCTACTCTTCTCCATGAGGTCTCACTCACCTCTCCAGGGTCCAGAGCTTCTGTGTGCTTTGCTGCTGGTACAGCTCGGGGTGTAGCTGCTTGGGTGGCTAAGGGCCCTACTGAAATGTTCGTCCACCACAGAGCTGATGTCCCCCTGGAAGTAGGTGAAGAGGACACATCTGGAGTTGATGTACTCAGCTTCAGGCGGGCGCTCTTTCTCTGGGCTGCCCTCCTCTTCTTTGACACTGGCTGGGGTTGGGTTGGAAAATGAGGAGCTCCCGCTGGCACTGCTGCTGGGGCTGGCGCACTCTTGGGCTTCCTGCATTTTTGAGTAGTAGGCTAGTTTCTGTTCAAAGAGAGAGTTAAACATCAATTCACAAGAGATGGTCAATGTAGGTGCATCCTGAACATATCCATTAAGTAACTGGCATTGCTGTCTAAGCTTTGTGCTTGTCACAGAAAACCACCAATCAATGGCAGGACAGTTGCCTCTCTTCCTGCAATATTCCCTAAAGAAAATGTGTCCTAGTTGATACCTCCTCTCCCCAGAATTTCAGCGGAGCTGAAGGAAAAACTCTCAAAATGTTGGGGTGAAAATTTTCAGGAGACAATCAATCAATCATCAACTAATCCAACCAAGAGAACAAACTAAACCAAACAGAGAAAAACCAAACTCTACCGTAAGGACTGTAAGCTGAGTCCGACTTTAAGCGACTTGCTCACAAATGCACTTTTAAAAAACAGACTGTAAGATTAAGGGCATCCCTGTCAAGTTGATAACTATCCTCTCTCTGCAGGAGCACTCAGAGCAGAAGCACTGATACAAGATTAAGCATCCTCAAGATGACACAGACAAAACAGCAATGAGAAACAGAATCTAGATTTCACAACCAGGAATGAAGTACCACAGAAAACGTGAAAGAGTTCTAAAACCGTAACTGGTGACATGTGGATCTTTTTACTAGGAGGAAGTAGGATTTTGTTACGTGCACCCCCCCAAAAAAGTCTCCAAAGTTGGAGACAGTTGTTTTTATTAGTTTGATTGGTTTTGACACAAGGCATGGGGTGGCCTACATCTTTGCCATGTAGCTGAGACTGGCCCTGAACTAAGATCTTTCTTTCTCAGCTTCTGCAGTGCTGGGGCCACAGGCATATTCTATGTACTTGCAGTTTTAAAACATCATTTAAGTAAGGAAAAGTTAGCAAAGGACAAGCACTTTTTGGACAGAACTGATAAAAAGGAGCAGGAAAGAAGGTTGAACTTCGATATAACACGGAGCAAATCACTGTATCATTGAAACTTTAAAGCCAGACACAGCTACTGAGAACATTGTCTTAGAATTGAGCCACAGACTGGGTATACTGATAAATCATTCTTAAGGCAGAGATGGCCTTGAAGGAAGGGCAGAGTCTTACAGAGCGACATTTAATATAGTAGACAGGTCTGAGGTCCAGGAGGAGAAAGGACCAACTAGCAAAACCTAAAAATCCTTCTTCTGTTTACAGTAAATGGTCATATTGTGGGGAAGGACTGCTGGTCTCAGAAGCTAGGGCCAAAAGATAACAGTTTCTAACTTCACCACACTCCAAAGGCCATATTCCCACTTCATTAAAAAAAAAAAAAAGATTCCTAAGTCTAAGGCTACAAATTCTAGTTGGGAAGTTTGCGAGGGGAACTCAAAGCAAAATTTACCCACTCCATCATCTTCATATTTCGTTGAGATTTGCAAGCAGAATTGTTTAAAGTATTGATGCAAACATTACAGTACATTTCAGCGTTTTCCGAAGGGAAGACCAGGCGTTTACTTCAGCCTGATCCAGACTTCTGCCCCAGGTGTGTGTGCTTTCGCTTTTTCCCTGGAACACTGTCCTCAAATTCTGCTACCTTCGCCTGGGACACGGAAGGAAACACTGTTTGGCTAGACATAGAGCTCAGGGAAAAGAGAAATCGGCAGAAGGAAACCTCCACAAGTTTGCAGGAGCGGGGTTAAGCGCTCTTAAAAGAGACTTTGGATTGTCAGATTCTGCCACTTGGGTCCCAGAAAGGCGAGCTTCCTAGGGGGTCAACTACACCTGAATAATGCTCCCTAGAATTCTGTAAAACACAGACCTAAAGGCAGGTTTCTGCTGATAAGGAATCCACCAGTTCCTTAGCTATTTGGCCAGACCGGACCACCTGAGATCTGACTTGGAAAAGCCGGCTTTTGATTTTCCTTTTGTTTTTATTTCTAAGATCAAAGTTCGGATTTCCCTGCGTGAGCTTTGCGGGAAGCTCTTTGCACCCGCACCAGACTCTAAAAAGAAAATTCAGTCTAACTGATCTGGGAAGGACCTGGGTGAACATCCGCACGCCTTAGGTGCTGTCTCAAGACAGAACACGCACCAGTTAAAGAGAATTAGTTAATAGCGGTCGCAGCGCGCGCGGTCGCCGCATCACGGTGTCTTTGGGTGCCTGTCTGTCGCCCCTGGAGCGTGGAAGCTCATGGGACCTTTCGGGTAGTGGCACTTTTGTAGCCCTGTGTGTGTGTGTGTGTGTGTGTGTGTGTGTGTGTGTGTGTTCCACCGGTTCCCGCCCCATCCGGACAGACCCGTACCTGGTGGTAGGGAGTGTAAGCGGCTGCGAAATAAGGCTGCGGGGGACCGTAGACCTGGTACATAACATCCAGACAGCTCATGGCTCCCCGCCGCGGAGGCAGCTGAGTGGTTTCTCATCAACGCTGTTTTGGCGAAGCTCAAGGATGCTGCAGCTGCGAAGGCGGCGCCCGAGCCCCGGAGTCATGGGCTGCGGGGCAGCGCTGGGCTGGGACTGCGGCAAACTCGCTCCCCTCTATCTCGGCGGTTCCAGCCCGGTGGCGCTCCGGGGCAGAAGCGCCTGGGCTCCCGCTAGAGCGCATTTAAACCCTGCAGCCCGCGGCGCGCTGACGCTAAGAGGGGGCGGGGACCAAAGGACTGCGACGCGGTCAAAGAGTTTTCCCGGACTCCCTCGTGGAAAGCTTGTGTCCTAAGTGCCAGAGACTGAGGATCTTGAATGTCGGAGGTGGGGTGGGGTTGGGGAGCCCAGTCATCACTCCTGGAGCAGCAGTGTCCCAGGGATTTCCTTCTTCCCTCGTTTCCACTTGGGACAAAGACTGCAGAGACACAAAGATAGACAGGAAGAGTGACAAGCGGGGTGCGTGGCGGCAGAGCGCAGCAAAGTCTCTCAGTTCTCGTAGCAGAACTTCTTCCTACAGTTCCCGATTGCGTATGAGGAGGGACAGGGCTATCTTTTGGAATCTCCGCATTAAGAAAGGAGTTGCCGGATCCTCCGGGAAGTGGCCGCAGTGGCTAAGACCTGCAACTTCCCCTCTCGGTCCCATCTCCGCCCTCCCACCAACCCCAGCAACTCTTTCCAATTTTAATTCTGTTTTCTTGGGTCATTTCTTTCTCATTCCCATCTTGGTTGCTCTCATACCCTCTTGAGTGCTGTTCAATGAACCAACTCCATCCACAAGGGCAACGGTGCAAGCTACTTTCTAAGATTTCTATGAGCTCCCACCCGTCTTCCTATGCCTGGCTGGCCAAGCTCAGAGTGTCCACCTGGCCTTTAAGGGTCCTCAATATTTAGAGCAATGACTCCTTGGTTCTAAGTCAGAGTACGTGGGCTGTTTCTTTGTTTAGTTATAAAAGCTGTGCTGCTCAGTTTCATTAAGGCAAAAACAGTGTGTCCTCCAGTTGTGAAACACGCCCCTTACTGGTTCCTTTTCTTGTCCAGTGATGCCTGCGGGTGGGGTGGGCTCTTATTGCAGGGTAGGGTGGGCTGTTCCTGGTGTCTGCTCCAAGCCCTACCAGAAACCCTTGGGGGAGGGAACCCACATCGCAGTGGAACCCTCCCTCTAGTCTACTATAAAAGTGAATGGACATAAGGTTACCTCCATGGCAAGGTTAAGCAGCAAAACTTTTTTTTCTTTCAGTTACAGAAAGAACCTCAAGGAACCTTGGAAGGCGAGTCTTGGGGCCTCAGGCACCCAGTACAGGCATCATGGATAGATACAAGTGAAAGGAAACCTTGTTATCTGCCGGTTTAAACCCAATAGCAGCAACTCACCAGGATTCTTATCCAGGCTATTCAAGGGCAAGGAACTAACTTTTGAAGACAACTCTTTTTAGAAACGGAACATTTGAAATCAAATTACTTCTGTTTGTGTTTTCCAAACGGGGTTCCAATTCAGCTTATAAATGGGAAGCCATGCTGGGGAATTCCTCAACTAACTAGGATAGAATATATTACAAATTAAAATGTGAATACTTTACTGGATGGTGTTCAGATCTCTAATCCCAACACTTAGCAGGCTGAGCGGGGAGCATCACCAGGTTTGGGGGCAATCTATTCTACACAAGTTACCATTGCAGAAAAACCCAAAATAAATATAAATGCATATAAATTACTTCCCCCTCTCCCGTACAGTTTTTAGGAGCGGGGCCAAGGTTGGCTTTACCAAGCAACCAGTTGGAGACACTCTGGAGCATTGCACTGTGGAGGTGCACAGAAGACAGAATATCCCACTCAGGTCTCTGCTACTCTTTCTCAGTAGAGTTTCAGATGATGTGCACTATGCTCCAGGCCTGTTACTCCCATCTGCCAGCCACAATCTACTGGATGCAGGAGACCTTGATCCTAGATGCCACACACATTTGCTTCAGTTGGCCATTGACTCAGCCAGGCCTGCTAGAAGCTAGGAGTTAGCTCAGGCCACAGGTCTAAGGACACCTGAGCAGGCCAGGTGCCAAACAGTCCCTGCACTAGTGAAACAGAGACCCAACTTTTGCTGCTTCAGCCCAGCTCTATATATTCAAGTCTCCAGGCCTTCTTTTGATGCAGAGGCTCCACTTTCAAAGAATGCTTCTTCAGCAGTCTCTGCAGAGTGGACAAGCCAGCATTTTTGCTTGTGCACAGAGTTGGTGTGCGTGCATGCGTGTGTGTGTGTGTGTGTGTGTGTGTGTGTGTGTGTGTGCCTTTTGTCCTCCTCACCTACCCCCTTTAAGAGTAAGAGTCTAGCTGATGGCATTTTAGCTAGCTCAATACCCCCTCCCTCCCTCCACTCTGTTCCTTCCTCCCTCCTTTTCTTTCTTAGCTTTGGACTTCAAGGGAAAAAAATCACAACTTCTTCAGGTCCAACAAGGCCCAGTACATGTTGTATCTGAAAAGAATGACAGAACAGGAAGGAGGAAAAGACGATGCAGTTATCCCAGGATGCTTTTGGTCCACAGGTCTCCATCTCCTCTTATAGGAAGTAGTTTATAAGAATCTCTGTAAATAGTGATGGTTCATGACTTTAGAAGAACATAGTGAACTGGGTTAGTGAGAATCAGCCTTGAAATTAGACAGGAGAACATTCCTTTCCATCCAAACCATAAATTAAGAAAAATTAGGAGCCTCGGAGATCAACATCCATCAGTGTTTTCTTTCTGAAAAGACTTTCTGGTACATGGAGGTGTTTCTCAACTCCACAGATGGACTCTAGTGTATGACGAAGCACAGTAAAAACTCAGTGCCTTAAACCTTTTATTATCCCAGCTGGTCAAGGAATGGAGTGGAAGAAACTGGATTTTGGTCCAGGAACTTGGAGCTGGTCTACTGATGAAAGAAAGCCAATGTTCCCTCTCTCTTCCCCCTCTACCACTTCCTTTTACAGAGGAAATACTGCCATTAAACAGTTAAAGTAACAAGTGCCAAAGAGAAAGAGACACATAACCAATTGTATCAGAATGTGTTTAACTTTTCAATCACTTCATGATAGATTCAATTCATGACAATTTGTTGAAATTGTAGGATTCCACCAAAAATATGTCCCCCCTTTAAAAAATGTTTTATTTTCATTTCTCCTCTCTCTCTCTCTCTCTCTCTCTCTCTCTCTCTCTCTGTGTGTGTGTGTGTGTGTGTATGTGTGTGTGTGTGTTGCTTGTGTTTGTCTCTGCATGTAAAGCTTCTTTCCCTGCAGAGGTCAGAAGAGGGCATAAGACTTTCAGAAGTGTATGAGTGATGGCTGGGAACTGAACTTGGGTCCCCAGGAAGACAAATAAGTGCTCTTAATCATGAAACATCTCTCTAGACACCACAAATGTCCTTTTAATACACTAGTTCACCAAGGCATGGTGAATCATACTTGAAATCCAAGTACTCCGGAAGGCTGATGCAAAAGAATTGCCAGGAGTTTGAGGTCAGTATGGGCTGTAGAATGAGACCCCACTGAAGATAAATTGAAGAAAGAGCTTCCATCTGGTCTGCAAGTCTAACATTATCTAAAACTGTAAAAATAAATCTCAAAGTCAGTAAATTAAATCCTTCTGAGTACCCACAGAGGTTAGAAGGGAGTCAGATGCCATGGATCGAGCTGATGGTTGTGAGCTACTATGTAAGTGCTTTGAATCAAACCCAGCCGCTCTGCAAGAGCAATCCATGCTCTAAACTTGCTGAGTCAATTCTCCATCTCCAAGATGCATCTCCAAGGACACATTTGAAATGTAAATAAATAAAATGATTAACTAATAAAAGAAAGGCCACATGAATAAAGCTAGATGGGCAGACGACGCCAGTCCAGGCTGTCAGCTGCCTGTGGTTTGTTGGGCTCATAGCGCTGGCTGGCATCACTTGCTGCCTCATTCTGCCAGCCAGAGGGCTGAACACAATGGTAATCTCAGAGATTTCCCTCCCTAAAGCTGTCCCGCCACTTTAACTGAAAAGAGATGTGTTTGGATTTAGGAGAACAGCTGACAAGATTTGGTGGATTCAAGCTGTTAATAATATTAAGTGGAAACATTTCTGCAAAGCTGGGTTTTCAGGTGTGATATGCTACCTATAAATCACAGCCCACTAGTGGAACATCTAGATGGTGACTTTATTTTCTGAGAAATAGCTTGAGGAAAAAAAAAGAGAGAAACTCATATATCTTGATACCTTACTAAAAGAAGAAGAAGAAGAAGAAGAAGAAGAAGAAGAAGAAGAAGAAGAAGAAGAAGAAGAAGAAGAAGAAGAAGAAGAAGAAGAAGAAAAGGATTCAATTGTTTTCATAGAAATTTAGTATACATCCTACGAGTGTTCAGAAAAAGTCATGCATGGTCAGGCCAGATATAATTTTTAAGACTCTTTGGTAAATAAGTAGAAGTTTGGGAACACACACATACACACAGACACAGACACACAGACACACACAGACACACACACACATACACACACATACACACATACACTATTGTTTAAGAGTGTTAAATTTTACCTGCCTCATATTTTTGAGACTATTTTTATGTGATTTACAAATTAGTTTTATCTTTGGCGAAATAGCCCAAACTTTCTGAATTTCATTTTCTCTTGAGTTTATGTACCTGCTATGAATGTTTAAAACTGTACTTATCTTTCATAAGTGAATTATAGTGCTTATGACTCATGCCTTCCAAAGTGTTGGGTTTCAAGTAATGAAAGTGTGCAATTGAGATATATATTAAGTATTTTGGACTGCCATATATTTCAAAGTATGTTTCTTTAAGTTTCTCAAAGAGGAAATGAGTGTATAAAAGTTTTTCAAAGAGGAAAAACTTAAAGAAACATACATTCTCCAATATGTATTTAGATACAAAGAGTAAATCAGAGAACATACATCAATCATATGCTGATAGGAAGAGGTTGTTTTAATATTTGCACACTTAGTCTAAGCACCTTTGATTTCTGACTGTATTCACTTCTCTCCTCCTTTGAAACGACCATAGTGTGACTGACATCTCATCCTATACAGGCTTTCAGACTGATGCTTGACATTGATCCATTCCTAAACTTCTGCATATAAACTTCACTTCAGCAGGGTGCTGAGTGGATTAAAGGTAAGTCACAGCACCAACAGGCAGAGAGAAGGTCAGGACATCTTGGAGTGACTTCCTGTTCTATGTTCCAAGAGGTCTCCAAACAGCTTCTTAGGACCTCCTAGCGCGCATGGAAGAGTTTTCAAGCAACAAATGGCATACTTGTGCTGTCTGCTTTTAGTTAATTATTATTATGACTGGTTTTAAAATAAATTTAATGGTGGCATAAATAAAGTAAGCTTGTCTCTGTCTTTAATATATGGTGCAGTATGACTTTGTTGTTTTGGAACTCTTGTGGTACAGTCTAGGCCAAGCAAAGCAGATAACACTTTACATTTTTGTTCTTAACTTCATGATATCTCAATGCTTATCCTGAAATGAAAGTCCAGTTGTTGATTGTGAACTCCAGGCTTTACTAAGTAACTTTCTTCAAGAGCAGTACAAATTAACCAAGTACAGAAAAAGAATCAAACTATTACTTTATTTGAAATTTTAACCAAATTAGATGTAAATTTTAATGAGTTATATACCATTTTTAAGCCTCATGTAAGTCTTTCTACAACGAGATCAAAATAGACACCATTATGAAAGAGGATAGGAAGCTATGTGTTTCTCTAGTTCTAATTCTGTTATGGAATTTTTGTTTTTTGTGATAAATAAGTGCATAAAATATGTTTGATACCAAACTGTAAACTTTAATGTGAAGTTTCACAGCTTCTATTTTGATGTCAATTCTGTTTATAAGTTTAAGTTGAATAAACATTGGGTCTAGTTATTTTAGTATGTGATATTTTTATTCATTTACAAGTTTCTTTAAATAATGAAGTTTATAAAAATAAACAAAACTTAGGAGATTGCCAGTTGTCTAGATAATTTGAAATGAAACTCAGCTAACTGTGAGTGTATAAAATATCAAATTAAAAGTGCAGGTCTCACAGTAGGCTTTCCTAAGGAAACTTCTTTTCTTCCTAGAGAACGACTGTCAATCTTTTAGGCAAAGCTAATTCTTTTTCCAAACACATGAACTCCAAATATGACCATGACCTTAGTTATGTCTGAGTTCTTGAAAGTATTTAAAGACAGTCATTCTGCAAAGCTTCAGAATGACCACATGTTCTTAACCTTCTGCCTTCACTTTCTCTCTGAGTGCCCACTGGGAACATGAGTCAGAAGCCCTACTCTACATTCATGTGTCTGGCTTGGCCCTTGGGGCAGAGATATAGCAAGGCAGTGTCCTTTGTTATTTTTGGTAATGGAAGTAGGTAAAAAAAAAGGCTGTAGTAATGTAATATAATAACTCTATTCCTAAACAATTGCAATTAATTCATCAAATAAGCTATGCATTTTCACTTAAATACAGGAATTGGGAGATTCATGAGATATGGGTCGTTAGACACAATGTTTCAGTTGAGCAGGAAAAAAACATTTTGCAGAGATCTATTGTCGATCATAGTAACTACAGTTAACAATGATGAACTGTATACTTACCAAGTTCCAAGAGAAACTAGGCTGTGTTGGAGTGCTTTTCTAGTATGTACAAGTTTCTGGGTTTGCACCGAAGCTTTCTCAAAAATTGTAAACAAAATAGATTTTAGAAGTTTTTTACCAGACAATCTCGTTTATGAAGTAATTTAAAAACTATATCTATTTAGCCACTCCAAAGTATATATTAAATATGATTTTCAAAACATCATGCTTGAATTTATAACAAAACATAAATATTTACTTGTCAATTAAAGAAATAAATGAAGAGTTACATTGAGGCAGGAATCACAAGTTAGAGAGAAGTAAAGTCCGATTTGCTTTGGTGGCAGACATGAAGACTAGAGAGAGTTGACTTCAGCAAAAAGAAAATCCCGATGGTAGGTGACAGAGAGATGACATGTTGAAGTACTTGTTGTCAACTAGCTATGTAGGCAAGAAGCCAGATACTGGATAGAACCCCCAAGGCACAGAGGGGAGAGGGAGGATAGACTGCTGCAGGTTGCCACCTTAAAACACATGAAGTGTCAAATCTGATCCCTGGCTGTCCGTAGTTCTAAAGGTCACATATTTTTGGAACACAGCCCATTAGACATTGCCCTGCCTCCTCTGAGAACTAGCAAGCATTTCAACCTGATGAAATGATCTTATTTACTCTTAGAGGAAGCTGAGAGTAGAAGGACATGGGTGATGTCAGGAGATCAGAACCCCAGCCTTGGTGTGGAATGAGGCTCTTTCAGTTCTCCTTTTTTTTTTTTTTTGATGTACAATGAAGAAAATGCACTAGTTGCTCTCTAGAGACATTTATGGTACCAGTCTCTGAAATCGGAGTGCTGCCTTACTTGATTGAAAGTAATATATAGTGTTTATTAACATTCCCAATGTGAATAGCACTTCTACTCCAAGATCCTTCTTGAAGAATAGTACATTACAAACTTTACTTAGAAACAAATGGTTTGTGTTCTTAACAAGCAAGTACATATTTCTTAAAAGATTTGTCAGTCATAGCCAGAGAGCTTGTAGAATTCCAGGGAAGTATAATTTAAGAGAGACCTGCATCTTCCAAGCTTCAGATGAAGTATGATTTAAGAGAGACCTGCATCTTCCAAGCTTCAGATGAAGTATAATTTAAGAGAGACCTGTATCTTCCAAGCTTCAGATGAATGGAGCTGAGATGGTTGGTGCCCAGTGACTGGAAGAAAAAGTATTCATTCTAATTTATTTCTGTGAGTGTCAGATAGTGTGTGGTCAAGGATCTGCTTCTTTTGGAATAAAAGAACCTCTCTGAGCCCTCACAAACTGAAGATAGAAGATTCCCAGTCATTATAGCTTCAGTATTTATTTTGGCTCCTTGTGTCAGTGGATTTTGGGGTTTACTTTTCTTGTGTACCATAGTTCTTTGTACATTATAGTAATTCTCCTTTTTTTTTCCTTCTTCCGGTCAACCCTGCTCGATCTGGTCTACCCCTCTCGCTCCCGTCTGTCCCACTTGCTCAGTTCCTGCTCTCTCTGGTCCAAGATTCATTTATTATTATTCATAAGTTTTTATTATTATTAGAGAGTTTCTTCATTTACATTTCAAGTGTTATCCAAAAGTCCCCTATATCCTCCCCCTGCCGTGCTCCCCTACCCTCCCTCTCCCGCTTCTTGGCCCTGGCATTCCCCTGTACTGGGGCCTATAAACTTTGCTAGACCAAGGGCCTTTCTTCCCCAATAATGGCCAACTAGGCCATCTTCTAATACATATACAGCTAGAGACATGAGCTCTGGGGTTCTGATTAGTTCATATTGTTATTCAATCTATAGGGTTGCAGACCCCTACAGCTCTTGGGTACTCTCTCTAGCTCCTACATTGGGGACTCTGTGTTCTGCCCTATAGATGATTGTGAGCATCCACTTCTGCATTTGTCAGGAACTGTCAAAGCCTCCCAGGAGACAGCTATATCAGGGTCCTTTCAGCAATGTCCTGCGGGTGTATGCAGTAGGGTCTGCATTTGGTGGCTGATTATGTGATGGATCACCCCGGAGGGGCACTCTCTGGATGGTCCATCCTTTCATTTTAGCTCCAAGCTTTGTCTCTGCACATCCTTCCATGTATATTTTAATCCCTATTCTAGGGAGGAGTGAAGTATCCATGTGTTGGTCTTTCTTGATTTTCTTATGTTTTGGAACTTGTATCTTGGATATTCTAGATTTCTGGGCTAATATCCGCTTATCAGTGAGTGCATATTAAGTGACTTCTTTTGTGATTGGGTTACCTCACTCAGGATGATATCCTCCAGATACATCCATTTACTCAAGAATTTCATAAATTTTTTTTCTCTTTATTAGATATTTTCTTCATTTACATTTCACATGTTATCCAGAAATTTTCCCTTACCCTCCCACGTCCCCGCCCTGCTCCCCGACCCACCCCCTCCCACGTAATGGCCCTGGAATTACCCTGTTCTGGGGCATATAGAGTCTGTATGACCAAGGGGCCTCTCCTCCCAATGATGGCCAACTAGGCCATCTTCTTCCATATATGCAGCTAGAGACATGAGCGCAGGGGGAACTAGTTAGTTCATGTTATTCTTCCACCTAGAGGGTTGAAGACCCCTTCCGCTCCTTGGGTACTTTCTCTAGCTCCTACCTTGGGAGNTCCCCTATCCGATTTAGGATTGGTAAAGATCCTTTCCCAATCTGTTGGTGGCCCTTTTGTCATGTTGACAGTATCTTTTGCCTTACAGAAGCTTTGCAACTTTATGAGGTCCCATTTGTCAATTCTCGCTCTTACAGCACAAGCCATTGCTGTTCCATTCAGGAATTTTTCCCCAGTGCCCATATCTTCGAGGCTTTTTCCCACTTTCTCCTCTATAAGTTTCAGTGTCTCTGGTTTTATGTGGAGATCTTTCAACCACTTAGACTTGACCTTCGTACAAGGAGATAAGAATGGGTCAATTCCTAGTCTTCTACATGATAACCGCCAGTTGTGCCAGCACCATTTGTTGAAAATGCTGTCCTTTCTCCCCTGGATAGTTTTAGCTCCCTTGTCAAAGATCAGGTGACCATAGGTGTGTGGATTCATTTCTGGGTCTTCGATCCTATTCCATTGATCTACCTGTCTGTTGCTGTACCAGTACCATGCAGTTTTTATAAACGATTGCTCTGTAGTACAGTTTGAGGTCAGGCATGGTGATTCCACCAGAGGTTCTTTTATTGTTGAGAAGAGTTTTTGCTAATCTAGGTTTTTTGTTATTCCAGATGAACTTGCTGATTGTCTTTTCTAGAAATTTGTTGTTTTTAATAGCTGAGTAGTACTCCATTGTGTAAATGTACCACATTTTCTGTATCCATTCCTCTGTTGAGGGACATCTGGGTTCACTATTGTTGACTTCAGACGCACCAGAGGAGGGCGTCAGATCTCATTACGGGTGGTTGTAAGCCACCATGTGGTTGCTGGGATTTGAACTCATCACCTTTGGAAGAGCAGTTGGGTGCTCTTACCCGCTGAGCCATCTCACCAGCCCAGTCTTTCCTTCTTTTTTTTTTAATTAGATATTTTCTTAATTTACATTTCAAATGCTATTCCAAAAGTCCCCTCCCCTCCCCCCCTCCCTGCTCCTCTGCCCACCCACTCCCACTTCTTGGCCCTGGCGTTCCCCTGTATTGGGGCATATAAAGATTTTAGTACCAAGGGACCTCTCCTCCAAATGATGGCTGACCAGGCCATCTTCTGTTACATATGATGCTAGAGACATAGTCTTTCCTTCTTTATCTATGTTTGCATAAAGTGTTTCTTCAACCCTGCCCTCCCTCCATCCTTGATATTCTTCTTTCTGTTTCTTGAGTCTATAACTGATGCATCGCACGGCATATTTTTATTTTATTCACTGAGTTTTCAATTTCAACATTGAGAAAATCTGCCTGTTAAAGTTTCTATATCCTTTTGCAAGTTTTGGAGAAGGGACTTGGTGAGCAACAGCAGTTATAACTCCTGTCCCTTAATTCCCAGCTGATGGAAAATGAAGGGATTCTACTTCAGGGTAGGCAATAAAGTACAGTCTAATATGGAATTCCAGGAACACAGAGCATATCCCATTGAAGAACATGGTCTTTTTAAAGCTCTTATATGCCTGAAAAATAGAGTTGTTAAAATAGATCACCATACCAACTTGATCCAGTGGATTATCATACCAACCAATCCAAGGAATTTTCCCATAAAACCTTTGTTGTAAAAGTTCAGCTCCTTTTCAACTGCCAGAGGATTAGGTTTCTGCTTGTAGTAACTGCTCATTTATGTTCCTCAGCTTCTAACAAGGACTTTCAAAACATTTTGCTTCACACATTCCACTCGTGCATAAACAAGACAGGCTTCAAGTGAGATGCTTTTCTTGTCAGGGTTAAATCTGAGGCATAAGTGCACTTCAGAATCTAAATGGAGTAGAATCGGTATGTGAATCGTGTGAGAGTGACCTAAGTCACATCTCTAATTCCAGCCTAACTGTCGAGTTTTCTAGGAGAGCCTGAAGATTTACCACTTATGGACACTTATTCATTCTAATTACAGCTGTTACCCAACTAACTATCTCAGGGTGTAAATGAGGTGTCAAGAATTGAGGATGCTGGAACTTGGAGACAAAGTTCCCGTCAAATTAGAGCACTTCAGTATTTCTTTGTATGCTTTTCTCTTTCTTCATTTCAAAAAAAAAAAAACCAAATTTTATTAAGGTATAATATGCACAGAGACACTTGCTTTATGTAGGATATAGTTATACACTTTTACAATTACATACAGGACTCTAATCCTCATCACGATAAGAGGTAGAGCAGTTTTATCACATACAAATCCAAACAAAAAATACACCGACCTCCTCCCCCAACTCTTCAAGTCCATTTGTAGTCAATCTGTGCACTCTCTTTCCCAGACAACAATAGCTGATGATACCCTTTCTGTCTCTCTTTGCTGTTTTGATCTATCTATTGTTAGAATGCCTCATTAATAGAACCATGCAGTATATAGCTTGACTTGTGTGGCTTCTTTTTAGTGGTATGGATTTGAGAATCAGCCAAGTTGCAAAATTATGCCTGTTCCCTGTCAGTGCTGAGGCATATCCCAATGTAATGAATGTTTTACTATTTGCTTTCCTATTCACCAGCTGAAATGTATTTGTATAGATATTCATGTCTTTAATTCCCAGCAGGTTATTTCCCATTCCAAGTGGTCCTTAGGGGTAAGATGTGAACTGTTTTCTGGCACAATATTAAATCTTTCTTACATTTGTGTTTTCCTTTTCTAACAGGACCACAATTGCTAAGCAATGATGCACTTGGTTTAACAGAAGCCATACAAAGTGTTCTCAATAGCATGCAGTGTGTGTATGCTTCAGCCTTGAAATATCTATCTGCCCAAGCATTCAGTTTTTAGCAACCAGTTCAACTGGCGACAATCTCACAATTCTAAATACCAATTTGGAGAGTGTAAATCCCCCATCAGCTGCCAAGTGATATTGGTGGACATTGTCATGCTGTAGCTTTCTGTGATTTGGATTCCAGAGTTTTATGATGATTAAGAGAAGGCCCAGCATTTGTAGGAATGAATTCCCTGTGTACCTAAAGACTGAAGGCAAAGGTACAAGCAGGGTGTCCATACAGCATTCCAGAGGAATGCAGACTGGCATTGAGAAGAGAAGACTTGAATCAGTTATTTTAAGATAGCACACTGCTGTCCAGACAAGACGATGGGTCATCTACCATAGGGAAACAAAAGGGAGCTGTTTGTGTGGGAGGAAGGAGACCAGTACAAGTAGGGTCTTGCTTTGGGTTTTATTACTGTGAAGAAACACCATGACCAAGGCAATTCCTATAAAGAGGCTGGCTTACAATTTCAGAGGTTTAGTCTATTATCATCATTGCAGGAAGCATAGCGGTGTCCAGGCAGCCATAATGATGGAGAAGGAGCTGAAGGTTCTACATCTTGATCTGCAGGAAGGATGGAGAAGACTGTTCTACACTGGGCATAGCTTGAGCATATAAGACTTCAAAGCCCACCCCCACAGTGACACATTTCCTCTAACAAGGCCACACCTCTTAATAGTGCCACTGCCTATTAGCCAAGCATTCAAACACATGAGTCTAATGGAGCCATTTCTATTCAAACCATCATAAGTAGGAAGGTGGATAAGGAAAGACAGTGGTGGGATCCAAACAAATTATAATGACACATGTGCATGAAAATGCTGCAATCATTTCCATGATTTTGTACACTAAGTTAAAGATTAATTTAAAAGTTGGAAATATTAAATCATGATGTGTAAAAAATTCATACAATATTCCTATTTTCTGTAGTCCTTTCTCTAACTCCTCCATTGGGGGCCTCACGATCAGTCCAATGGTTGGCTGTGATCATCTATCTCTGTATTTGTCAGGCTCTGGCAGAGGCTCTCAGGAGACAGCTACTTCAGTGTCCTGTCAGCATGTCCTGACTTGGAAACCACAATAGTGTCTGCATTTGATGACTATGTATGGGATGGATCCCCAGGTCGGTCAGTCTCTGGATGGCCTTTCCTTCAGACTCTGCTCCATACTTTGTCTCTGTATTTGCTCCCATGCGTATTTTGTTCTCCCTTCTACGACTGACTGAAGCATCCACACTTGGTCTTCCTTCTTCTTGAGCTTCATATGGTCTGTGAATTGTATCTTGGTTATTCCAAGGTTTTGGCTAATATCCACTTGTCAGTGAGTGCATACCATGTGTGTTCTTCTATGATTGAGTTACCTCACTCAGGATGACAGTTTCTAGTTCTATTCATTTGCCTAAGAATTTCATGAAATAATTTTTTTCCCGACAGGGTTTTTCTGTATAGCCCTGGCTGTTCTGGAACTCACTCTGTAGACCAGGCTGGCCTCGAACTCAGAAATCCACCTGCATCTGCCTCCCAAGTGCTGGGATTAAAGGCATGTGCCACCACTGCCTGGAAAAATCATTGTTTTTAATAGCTGAGTAGTAGTCCATTGTATAAATGTACCACATTTTCTGTATCCATTCCTCTGTTGAGGGACATCTAGGTTCTTTCCAGCTTCTGGCTATTATAAATAAGGCTGCTATGAACATAGTGGAGCATGTTTCCTTATTACAAGTTGGAACTTTCTCTGGGTATATGCCCAGTGGTATAGCTGTGACCTCAGGTAATACTATGTACAATTTTCTGAGGAACAGCCAGACTGGTTTCCATAGTGACTGCACCAGCTTGCAATCCTATCAGCATTGGAGGACTGTTCTTTCTCCACATCCACACCAACATCTGAAGTCACCTGAGTTTTTGATCTTAGTCATTCTGAGTGGTGTGAGGTGGAATCTCAGGGTTGTTTTGATTTGCATTTTCCTGATAGCTAAGGATGTTCAACATTTCTTTAGGTGCTTCTTGGCCATTCAGTATTCCTCAGTTGAGAATTGTTTAGTAGTGTACCCCAATATTTTTCTTTTTTTTATAGTTCCCAATTTTTTTATTAGATATTTTCTTTATTTACATTTCAAATGCTATCTTGAAAGTTCCCTATACCCTCCCCACCCCCCGCCGTGCTCCCCTACCCACCCACTCCCACTTCTTGGCCCTAGTGTTCCCCTGTACTGGGGCATATAAAGTTTGCAAGACCAAGGGGCCTCTCTTCCCAATGATGGACGACATCTGCTACATATGTAGCTAGAGACGTGAGCTCTGGGGGTACTGATTAGTTCATATTGTTGTTCCACCTATAGGGATGCAGACCCCTTCAGCTCCTTGGGTATTTTCTCTAGTTCCTCCATTGAGGGCCCTATATTCCATCCTGTAGACGACTGTGAGCATCCACTTCTGTATTTGCCAGGCAGTGCCATAGCCTCAGAAGAGACAGCTATATCAGAGTTCTTTCAGCAAAATCTTGCTGGCATATGTAATAGTGTCTGGGTTTGGTGGCTGATTATGGGACGGATCCTCAGGTGGGGTAGTCTCTGGATGGTCCATCCTTTCGTCTTAGCTCCAAACTTTGTCTCTGTAACTCCTTCCATCGGTATTTTGTTCCATATTCTAAGGAACAATGAAGTATCCACACACTGGTCTTCCTTCTTGATTTTCTTGTGTTTTGCAAATTGTATCTTGGGTATTCTAAGTTTCTGGGTTAATATACACTTATCAGTGAGTGAATATCTAGTGACTTCTTTGTGATTGGGTTACCTCACTCAAGATGATATCCTCCAGATACATCCATTTTCCCAAGAATTTCATAAATTCATTGTTTTTAATAGCTGAGTAGTACTCCATTGTGTAAATGTACCACATTTTCTGTATCCATTCCTCTGTTGAGGGACATCTGGGTTCTTTCCAGCTTCTGGCTATTATAAATAAGGCTGTTATGAATATAGTGGAGCATGTGTACTTATTACCAGTTGGAACCTTCTGGGTATATGCCCAGGAGAGGTATTGCTGGATCTTCCTGTAGTACTATGTCTAATTTTCTGAGAAACCACCAGATTGATTTCCAGAGTGGTTGTACCAGCTTGCAATCCCACGAACAATGGAGGATTGTTCCTCTTTCTCCACATTCTTGCCAGCATCTGCTGTCAACTGAATTTTTGATCTTAGCCATTCTGATTGGTGTGAGGTGGAATCTCAAGGTTGTTTTGATTTGCATTTCCCTGATGATTAAGGATGTTGAACATTTTTTCAGGTGCTTCTCAGCCATTTGGTATTCCTCAGTAAATGGTCAGTTTTGTAGGAGGTACCATGAGGTGCTGAGAAGAAGGTATATCCTTTTGTTTTAGGATAAAATGTTCTGTAGATATCTATTAAATCCATTTGTTTCATAACTTCTGTTAGTGTCCATGTGTCTCTGTTTAGTTTCTTTTTCCAGGATCTGTCCATTGGTGAGAGTGGGGTGTTGAAGTATACCAGCCATATTGTGTGAGGTGCAATGTGTGCTTTAAGATTTACTAAAGTTTCTTTAATGAATGTGCCTGCCCTTGTATTTGGAGCATAGATATTCAGAATTGAGAGTTCATGTTGGTAGATTTTTACCTTTGATGAGTATGAAGTTCCCCTCCTTGTCTTTTTTTATAACTTTGGGTTGGAAGTTGATTTTATTCCATCTGAGAATGGCTACTCCAGCTTGTTTCTTCAGACCATTTGCTTGGAAAATTGTTTTCCAGCCTTTCATTCTGAGGTAGTGTCTGTCTTTTTCCCTGAGGTTGGTTTCCTGTAAGCAACAAAATGTTGTGTCCTGTTTGTGTATCCAGTCTATTCGTCTATGTCTTTTTATTGGGGAATTGAGTCCACTGATGTTAAGAGAAATTAAAGAGAAGTAATTGTTGCTTCCTGTTATTTTTGTTGTTAAATTTGGGATTCTGTTCTTGCAGCTGTCTTCTTTTAGGTTTATTGAATGATTTATTTCTTTCTTTTTCTAGGGTGTAGTTTCTGTCCTTGTGTTGGTGTTTTCCCTTTATTATTCTTTGAAGGGCTGGATTTGTGGAAAGATATTATGTGAATTTGGTTTTATCATGGAATACTTTGGTTTCTCCATCTATGATAATTGAGAGTTTTGCTGGGTATAGTAGCCTGGGCTGGCATTTGTTTTCTCTTAGGGTCTGTATAACATCTGTCCAGGATCTCTGGCTTTCATAATCTCTGGTGAGAAATTATATATATTATAATTTATATCTCTATCTCTATCTCTATCTCTATCTCTATCTCTATCTCTATCTCTATATCTATATCTATCTATATATATTTTCCCTTACTGCTTTTAATATTCTTTCTTTGTTTAGTGCATTTGGTGTTTTGATAATTATGTGACAGGAGGAATTTCTTTTCTGGTCCACTTTATTTGGAGTTCTGTAGTCTTCTTGTATGTTCATGGGCATCTCTTTCTTTAGGTTAGGGAGGTGTTCTTCTATAATTTTGTTGAAGATATTTACTGGCCCTTTAAATTGGAAATCTTTTCTCTCTTGTATACTTATTATCCTTGGGGTTGGTCTTTTCATTGTGTCCTGAATTTCCTGGATATTTGGGGTTAGGAGCTTTTTGCATTTTGCATTTTCTTTGACTCTTGTATCAATGTTTTCTATCTTACCTTCTGCACCTGAAATTCTTTCTTCTGTTTCTTTTATGGTGTTGGTGATGCTTGCATCTATGACTCCTGATCTCTTTTCTAGGTTTTCTATCTCCAGGGTTGTCTCCTTTTGTGACTTCTTTTTTTCTTTGTGATTTCTTTATTGTTTCTATTTCCATTTTTAGATCCGGGATGGTTTTCTCCAGTTCCTTCACCTGTTTGGTTGTTTTCCTGTAATTCTTTAAGGGATTTTTTTGTGTTTCCTCTTTAAGGGCTCCTATTTGCTTACCTGTGTTCTCCTGTATTTCTTCAAGAAAGTTATTTATGTCCTTCTTAAAGTCCTCTATCACTATCAGGAGAAGTGATTTTAAAACAGAATTTTGCTTTTCTGGTGTGATTGGGTATCCAGGACTTGCTGTGGTGGGAAAACTTGGCTCTGATGATCCCAAGTAGCCCTGGTTTCTGTTGCTTATGTCCTTGTGCTTGTCGTTTGCCATCTGGTTATCTCTATTGCTACCTGTCCTTGTTGTCTCTGACTGGAGCCTGTCCCTCTTGTGATTCTGGTTGTGTCAGAGTTCCTCAGAGTCTATCTGTCTCTGTGATTCTGGGATCCTGTGATCCTGAGATCTTGGGTGTGTCAAGCTGACTCTGGGTTCCTGAATCCTGGTGTGACCAAGCTCCTGAGATCCTACTGTGTCAGAGGTCTTGGGAGTAGAGCTTTCTCTAGGTGTTGCAAGAGTGGGTTGGGAGTCAGAGCCCTGGGTTTGCTCTGTGCATAGATGGAAGCTGAAAGGAACCTGTGCTTCTGGCTGGGCGGCAGTAGTTTTCATAGTTCCTGTCAGTGTCCCAGTTATTTTGGCTGTTAGAAATATTTTGTGGCCTCAGCTGTGATCTTAGGTGTTTCAGAGCTCCAGTGATCCTGGGTGTGTACAGTCTCCTAGGAGTGGAGCTTCCTTTGTGATCCTGTGATCCTGGGCAGTTCAGTCCATCTGAGAGTCGGACTCCTTCTGGGTGTTTTAAGAGTGAGTGCAGAGTCAGCACCCTAGGTCTGCTCCAAGTGCAGGTTCAAACCAGAAGGAACCAGTGCCAATGGCTGGGTGGGGTTTCCTGTGTTCCTGGAACCACAGGGGTCTATGTTACTCCCAGTATTGAAGCAGATGTTGTGACCTCCTCACCTGTGATCCTGGGCATGTTAGAGTACCTGGGAGTAGAGCTTCCTCTGGGTGTTGTGGGACTGGGTGTAGAGCTAGCACTCAAGGTCTGCTCAGGGCACTGGCTCAGACTAGAAGGGGGCCTCCTTTTCTTTAATTGTCATCACACACACACACACACACACACACACACACACACACACACGTAAGCTGTTCAGTCCGTATAATGTTACCTATACATGTTTCCAGGGCTGATCATTTGGAATTGAATAACCAACCCTTCTCTGGGGATTATTATTATTCCTGCTTTCAGCATTCCTTCACTGACTGCAGTTCTTTGCAAGGGTTGAGGCTTTATGAACTTTCCAGAGTGCCACATTGGCATGCTTCTTGTAACTATCCTTGTTCAGGTCATGTTTAGGTGAGACTTTATGGATGTAGTTTTTGATATTTCACGCAGACACAATCTCAGCAAATTCTCTGAACCTTTGGCTTTACAGCCTTTCTACCACCTATTCTGAAATGATCACTGAGCTTTAGGTGCGGGAGTTGTGTTGTAGATATATTGGTTGATACTGGGCTCCACAACTCTACATTTTGATCACTATAGGTTTCAGCCTTTGTCCATGGGAAGAGAAGTTTCCTTGATGTGAGGTGAGAACCACATTTATCTGTGGGTATAAGGATAGATATTTAGAGTGGGAAAGAAAATGCTGGCTTAGTAAAGTAGTGGTTATGCATTTTCCTTCAAGATCCCATACTTCACTAGCCCTGGGTAGTTAAGTAGGTTTCCAGTACTAGACATGGTACCCTCTCTTTGAGTGAGCCTGAAGTCCAGTTAGAGAGCTGTTGGTTGCTGTCAGGGTATGTGTGACACTACTGCACTCTTAGGGTTGAGGTGTCATGCTGATCACTGTTGTGGTTCATAGAGATCACAGCTGGGTAGGACTCTTAGTTACTTTTCCTGCATCGGAAGTGTGTATGGTACTTTCTAGTACCATGAATGTTGGACTTTTATATACCATGTTTAAAAACGGTGTGCATGAATGCAGTTGCCTGTGGAGGCCAGAAAAGGGTGCTGGTTATCCTGGAGCTGGAGTTACAGGTGGTTTTGAGATGCTTGGAAAAACTTCTGGAACTAAGCTCCTCTGCAAGCATGTTTAACCCCTGAGCAAGCATTCTAGTTCTTATTGGTTTTATTTTAAAAATTGTTTCTGCATTTAAAACTTTTTTGTGCGGTAGGAATTACACCCAAGTGATGTGGTTGCTAGGTATTTGCTCTACCAGTAAGCCCCCTCCCTTGGTCTTAAATCTTTTAAAATGTGAAACTAAGGTTATATCTTTTCTGGGAAGTTTTGCCAGTAGTATTTGTAGTAAGTCACAACTCACACCGATAAGCAGTGTAGCGAACATTCACTGTTATTTTACATCCTAGTAATGTACACTGCTTTCCCTCAGGATTTCTGTACTCTGTCTTAAGTCTTCTCTTGTATCAGATCTTGCCTGAATTAAATTTAATTTCTTTAACCACTTCTATAAGAGTACCTGTTACTTGTTTGGGGGTTCTTTAAAATTACATTGGGCACAGAAAATGTTTTATGCAATTGCTGTCTGGTTCTCTATAAGCCATTACTCTCGGCACAAGTAAGGCTATGTCTCCTTGTAACACATCCAAAACGTACACTGTATTAGCAGAAAGAAACCATCCAGTTTCATCTAAATTCTGACTTGTTCCCTCTCATCAACTCATCAATGTTATTTTTACTACTTCCTTTCTGAAAAAAATTAAACAAATGTTTAACTTAAGAACTACCTTTCCATGTTACATACAAGTCAAAATTATAGAAATTATAGTTGTGATATTTTTTGCTTCCTTCCATAGGATTTTTTTCCCTACTAATGTTCCCCGCTTTTAACGCAGACTTTCATTTATTTCAGGATGGCTTTGAACTTCTATGTAGTCAAAGATAATCTTGATCATCTGGTCCTCATGTCTTTACCACTGGAGTACAAGGATTACAGATGTATGCCACCACTTTGGGCTTATTCAGCTCTGAAGATTGAGAATTTCATGAATGCTAGACAAGCACTGTATGACTGGGCCATGTGCTCAGCCTGTTTCTAGAAGTTCAGTACATGAAATCAATGCAAAAAATTTTCCACTCAGTTTTTATCACTGGTCTAGTCTGGTTGAACTACTGAATAGACAATTCTTCCTTCCTTCCTTCCTTCCTTCCTTCCTTCCTTCCTTCCTTCCTTCCTTCCTTCCTT